>JAVHNF010038629.1:0-20578 GCA_034783455.1 Micropsitta finschii
TCACTCCTTGCTTTACCACCTAAAACACTAATTGAAGGGAACCTCTGTCACACGGCTCTCAGCCGTACAGCAGCAGACAGAGTAGAGCATATACGTTTGCCCTCTGCTCCATCATTGAAGGACCCACGACAGAAAGCTGGTGCGGTGCCTCTTCTGCACCAAGGGAGCTTTGAAAAGCTGCAACAAACATTCATGTCACTCCTTGCTTTACCATCTAAAACACTACTCTATGACAGAAACAGTCATTGATTCAACCCATGAGTCATCTAAAACTTCTTCCTCCAAAAAAAAATGCAGAACACTATTACTAGCTTCTTTACAGAGCAACACGCAGGATGTCCATAGAAGAACCTCATATGCTTCAACATCTTCCTATGAAGTGCCACTGAAGAGATGACAGTAGTTTCCTGTATTTTGCCAGAACTACTGAATAAGCTTTTACAAATTTATGAAAGAGGGGAAAGGATTTATTTCTGCTATAAACTGACAATTTGAGAACTCCACAAGCTATTATGATTCTCAGCACTAAAACAGAGCCTTACTGGCATTTGGTGACACAAGATGAAGACAATATAAAAGCCCCCAGTTTCACTTTCACCAAGTTATTTCTGGGAATATTCTAATGAGATTTTAAACTATAATAATATTTAAATAACATTAATCACTGGTATTTTTTCAGAACCAGGTATCTCAGCTATAACCAAATAAACTGCTAGCAGTAATCCAGCATATAAAGTTGTCCCTAGCAGATATGCTTACTAAGAGTCCAAGGTAAAAAAAGAGTTTGTTATAAGCAATAACATTTGCTTACGACTGCATGTCAGCATACTAGTATGCTAGAGAATTGAGGTGCATAAACCATATAGTAACCTCTCCCCTAAACAGAAGCATATTCTTGCTAACTTACTACAATCCAATTCATCGTACCTTGATCTATAGTGGGTTTTTAATTTCCAAATTTGATTTTCAGAGTACATCCAATATTCTTCAGGTATACAGTCAAATGAATGCTTAATACAGCCTGAAAACTTTCTTGAACCTATCAATCTTCCAGTAATACTAATGTACATTTGAACATTCATCAATATCCACCATGAAGTAACCCATTTTACTGTGAAGATATTACCAAGCTGAAACTAAGTTACACCAAATGATTCAATGTATCTGTGCACTCCACTTGTCCTCAGTTAACCTACTGGACCCAGATCAGTTGCAGCTACTTAGAGACAGGAGTAGTATACGAGACTGACAAAAAGGATATTTAAAACAAATGATATGGAGCTGTCAAGTGTCTTGCCAAAAGTAATATACAGTCTGATTTAGTCCTCTGTGCCTAGAAGTCCATTTTCTGCCATGTTTCAGTGCTTTACAACTCTTACAACTCAAGTACCCAACTAGCTCTATTGTTTCTTACTTGCCCAGCCACACAGATATCATCTGTTGAATAAACGAGCCTAATCTAGAAAATATGATAGGTGGTATTCACTCTAACAACTCTTGCACTTGTTGCTTCTACTCAGCAAGACTAAATTATCCAAAGGGACAAACTCTACACACTTCTGGCCTAAACAGCATCAAAAAGCTTGTGCTATGCACTTGGATTCTCAGAAGTTTGTTGTTAGGAGAGACCTGAGAAAAGTGAAGCAGACTGTCCCGTCCTGTCTATGAAACAAATGCACTAGTTAAGCCAAAGGGACTGAGGAATTACAGAACAGCTACAACACTCAAACACAGGAGACCAACACCACTACAACAACGGAGCAGCAATACAAAATCCAGTACTTAGACAAAGCTATGAAACACAGAAACCTTTCTATTCAAAAGTTGAAACTAACTTTACAGAGAGCACAGACTCATGGAAGATTCATGTTCACATACTTCAAAACCAGCATCCTCACCTGTCAGAGCCCGGGTGAAATTCAGAAAGCAAAGAAGGCCTGCGCCGAAGTTGCTGCTGCTGTTGCTGCTGCTGCTGCAGGAGCTGGGTTGCCTGACTGACTTCCAGGTGAGACGAGCGATAATCGGGAACTGCAAATTCCTAAATGAAAGACACTTCTGATGTTAACAAGAACAAACGTACAGAAAACGGGATCAAAAGAGTTTGGTGTCCTGGAATGATCATTTCCAAAAATACTAAATACAGACCAAGACCGTATCGCTAAAACCTTAATCCAGCTCAAAAAATAAAAGCTTGTAAATAGCAGTCCCAAGTTTTGAATGAACTTTAAAGTGACTAAACATTTATGCTAAGAATTTCACCCAACAATTTCTAACAAAACACAAATTAGTCAGCAGTAGAAAAATACCCATTCAAATCAATTTCATGCATCCAACCACAAAGTGGTAAAATGAGAATATATTTCAGCAACCCTGAAGCTATTTCTTCTGTTATCACCTCAAAACATTTTTACATCCGACACTTAATTAGAACTAAGAGTCAGACAAGATGCATTTCATTTATAATCAAAGTGAGGTACAAGACAATTTATTTGTATATATGGGTCTTCAAAAGCAAAAACTTGCTTTAAAAAATGATATGCAGCTCCCATTAACCAAAGAAAAGCTCTACAAGACACACAGTAAGTCATTACCCATAAGATTTTGGTTTTATAAATTATCTGAAAATAAATATGGAGCATGCCAAAAAAGCTCCAATTCTTGAATATCCTTTTGCAAACATGTAAGTAGGACAAAACATCAAAAGTGTCTGTAGCAGGAGAATTAAATTGAGAGAAACCTGAACTATTCTAAAGCTAACAGCTAGCTTCTCCACTGCCCACCATGCCATAGAGAGTACAGGATGGCAGCATGAATGCTCAGCAGGAATAATTAAGCAGGAGATTCTTAGAAATCATTACTCCAGTTCTGGCTAGCAGAACACAGCTAGCTAGAAGCACTGGTATAGCTGCTTCAGAAAAACCCAGTGTAACACAAGTTTTTAACTTCAGATTCACATTCTCCACATTGCACACAGGTTTTGTCAAGCACCACATTTAGCTTACAGAGAATCTAGCCAAATACTCCTTAGACAGGATGAAAGATGATTATGGGTGCACTTCTTATGTTCCTGGGCCTAATAGGAGATTAATTCACCATAAAAATTTAGTATCCACAAAAGTCACAGGAGCCCAGACTCTCAAAGGATTTGTTACAGCCAGAATGCTTCAGTCATATTACACGTACACTAACTGCAGGCAGATTATTCACACATTCTTGGAAAATCATTGCTATCAATGAATATGGACTCAGCCACACTAACATTGGACAAATATAGTATGATGACTAACCATTAATAAATTAAAGCAAAACTACAGCTAAAGTTCATGAACACAATCCCTAGTGAATTTATTCAAACTACAAGAAACCAATGATAAAACCAGGAAGTTTATATTAATTCCCTGTGATAAAGATCTAGAATTATAAAACTCAGATTTCTGACAAAAAAAAACAAAACAAACCCCAATATAAAACTAAACAAGTAAAAAAGCAGATACATATATACCCTTAAAGAAGCAAAATGGAGTGCTTTCAGCAAAAAAAGGAGGGCAAACAAAACCAAACCACCCTACAACTATCTACCTAAGCAACACTGGCAGTTCTCAGCAGGGCATGCGGTCTGCAACTCCATTGTTTTCAAATGTGAACGACTTCTATTACATTGGTTTAAAAAGAAATAAAATACATCCCATTTGGCACAGCAAACACTTGAATTATACTCTTGTTAGATTTGTAAGGCTCATGTCTCCTTACCTGCTGGTGCCGGGTGCTAGGGAAGGTGTACTGGACAGAGTGAGTAGGGTAACGACTCTGTTCTGTGCTGAATGCTCCTTGGTTAGGAGGGTAGCCTGAACTTGACATTATCAGAGAAGAAGTCTTCACAAAGCTGTGAGATCAAGACCAGCAAGCAATCATGTTTCTAGGAAACCGCCTAAAGGAAAAAAGATCACTGATAAGCACCCAAGTACCAGATGTACTCACAATACATTACAGCCATAGTCACCTAAGCAAAACAACCATTACCAGTAAAAGCTTTTCCTCTGATGTATTTATTTAATAGGTTACTCTAGTCTGAAACATGCTAACGGGTCTTAAATGAGCTCAAAATGAGACATGTCAGCATTGTCTACTTGAAGATTATATTGTTGGAATACATCATTTACCTTACCAGATGAATTAGGAGGATATTAAAAGAAAAGCAGGTTACTTAAAATAAATGTTACAGAGGATATAATAGTCTATAGATGGACTCTTTATTTACAGTAAATTTCTTTAGCACAACATGAAGTTTACTTTCATTTCTTCTACAGAGTGTCTGGATTCTATGAACTGTTTCCTACTTTCAGATTCAGGTAATCTTAGGGTTCCTCTACTCAATACCACCTACAGTTTATTACACCACAGTGTATTAGTCAGGCCCTTAAATACTATTACCATCTAAGAGCACTTTTACAGAAGTAGTTTATTAAAAAGGCAGTCACAAAGAAAAAAACCCAACACTTTCAACTGACACCACATTTGTCTCATATAGGATGCCAGAAACTGAATATACTATGAAGCCTAACAACAATCTTTCTTAGTTAACATCTGATGGCTGCTTTGCCTCTATTGTATTCTCCAGCTACAGATTAACAGTGAACACTGATGCATACTGATCTGGAGAAGAATTTTAAAGACTGAAAACACCCAGACAAGTTCACTAACTCCAAGTATCTACGAAGCTGTGTATCTTTTCAGATGCTGAAAACCAGAAGACATTGATTATACACTGCACCCATCACGGCTTTGAGTGGGTGAGTTATGGGTCTAACTGAAACAGTAGGACATACATATATGTCCTTGATATTTCTAGAACAATAACATAAGATATTTCTCTCTGATAGCTCAAAAGATGTAACCCTTAGAAGCCTTGGTCTTAAATACAGAATTCTATAAGATCTGTAGCAAATTCTCAACCTCTGTTGCAGAGGATATCAGACCTTCACATAAAGTAACTGTTGATCCTTGCCTAGATCATTTCAAAGCACATTTACCTGCAGCTTTTCACAACCACCACATGTGACGTTATACTTCTGAACTGCACTTTCCATTAACAATCAATAGACAAAATCAGCTCAGGAAAGGATCACTTACAACAAGCTATGAAAACAGATCTTAAAATTTATCATTCCTGTTCCGGTTGGGATTTTCCCCCGACACATCTCCATCAAACAAAGGAAGCTTTACACATTGGGCTATCAGGATGATGAGACAAATCTAGATTTACATCTTACACCTAGTTCTCAGATATGAAAAAAAATCAAAGAAAAAAACCTGCAGTTTCTCTTTCAAACCAGTACTACAGATCATTAGTTGTGTGCTTTATAGTATTATATATCTATCATAATATCTGTAGTTTAAGTGACAAGTTCTAACATAGAATTCTTCACCATTAACATTTATTATGCTTCATCATTCATACTGCATTCATTAAAGTACATCTTTACCAACTATGTGATGGTCTAATAGGTCTGAGTCATATGGTTTCCATTTAATCAAGAAACAGTGTCAGAAAGCAAGCGGTTTTAGATAATATACATTGTGAGAGTTAGCTGCCAGCTATAGTACCTGAATACTATATATTTCCAAAGTCCAATGTACAGCAAATGAAAACCTTTGATTTTTCTCTCTTAATTTCTATGAAAGTCCATTTAAAACTATGGCATAGAGCTAACTGCCAGCACAATCAAATGTTTACTAATGTGATAACTACTCCCATCATAGCCTGGTGGACATCTATTATTAAATGAAAATTCTGCATGCCATAAGGATGCTCAAACAACTGAAAGTTACAAATGTACAAATCTTAGTTTGATGAACTGCTGATGCCCTAACTTGTGCCACCTCACCAGCTTCATATGCAGTCTTCATAAATATGTGGAAGATGTCAAACTGGATTTTATATATATGCAGCTGCCATTTATATAGTGTTTATATGCCACTATATATAGTGTATATAAGGATATGTGTATAAGGATACGTACATCTCCTACACCTTAAAATCTTTAGTAAGGAATAAAGACAGTAATAATGGATCTGAACAAAGCTCCTTTAGTCCAATATGCTGTGACTGACAGTAGCCAGCAGCAGGAATTTAAGAAGCATGTACCAGTGTCTTCCCAACAAACTCTCCAGCCTTCCAGTGTCAAGCCAAGAAGAAGTGTGTGGCTCAGGGATTCCTTGAGTCAGAGCCTTTCTGTTTAAGATTTCTCCATGGCTTTCTCTTCCACTGGTTTGTCCAGCTGTTTTCTGAACTAGTGTGAACTCTCAACATTCACAACTGCTTGTCGCAAGAACTTCTACAGTATAGCAGCATTTCACATGAGAATCTACCAGCTTTTGTTTGCTCTGTCCCTGCTACCTTCCTTTATTACAACAGACCAAACATCTATTTCATATTCTTATTTTCCCCATTGGACACACAATTTCATAGACTTCTTTCATTTCCCTTCAGGCCTATCTTTTCCATGCTGAGGAATCCTAGTCTACTTAGTTATTTCTTGTCAGCCGCTTCAAAAGCTTCTCTAGTTCTTTGATACCCACTGTGAGGCACAGGGAGCCAAAAACATACACCAGATTGTAGGAAAGTATCAATAAATACTCCTCTTGTTCTTATACTCTTCCCTTACATGCTGGCCACAGTCAGGTAGATCTGAATAATCTGGGGATGCAGAGAGGATCAGATGAGCAACCACTTGAAAATCACACACAAATATAGGCCAACTGCTGCATGATTCAAAGTCCTTTTTAGTTTCTCTCTGTCAGGTTACATCTCCTTATTTTCTGAATATTCAGTCAAACCCACAAGTTGATCATTAACCCATGTGCTGAAAGTTCAATCTACACTCACTCTGTATGATGCTATAAAGACCATTTCTTCATTCACAAGAACATGAGTGTACAGATTGTTAGGTCTGTGTTAGGACTGTTAATCTTGAAATCTCCACCAATATAAGAAACTTTTGCAAGCAAAAGCAATGAGAAGTCCTGACCACCCTTCCAGATTCCATGCTAGACATGCAAAGATGAGGGGGAGGAGGGGAACCTGGCAACAAGCATTGAGCATCCTTCATCTATCCACCAATGTTAAGTCAAACCACCATCTCAACTTACAAGTTTTACACAACACATATGAAAGCTTTCAGTCCAGTGGCCTTTCTGCTGAGTAGGATCTGCAAGTAGGATCATGCTCACAGCACCATAAAAAAATTAAAAAAGGTGCAAGACAGAAAAGCTGCCAACGGAAGAAGGCAACAGAAACAGCTTAGAGGTTATAATTGCAGTCAATAGGAGAGGTGGGAAGAGAGAAAACAAAAAAAGCAAAAATTAGGTTATCAGTGTTGGGGGTACATTATTCTTCCTCCCTGAGGGAACTGACACAACAGCAGGAAGAGATAAGGGTAACAGTAAAGGAAAATACATGGTTACATGCTGGCAATTACAAGGTAGGGAGGGACTAAAAGCATGGAGATTCTGCATAGGATCTCATTTCTTTCAAGACAAAATCAGCACTGTAGTACAACAATGTGTAAGATGACACTAAAGTACAAAATATTTTTTCCCTCTAAGCCTCCTTCTGTCATTCCATTTATATGTATCTGCACCTTTTCCTACTTTGACCTCTTTACATGACCTGCAGACCCCATTCTTATCTCCCAGTCTCCTATAGTATGAGCCAGTTTACACTCTGCCATATTAGGGCAAATGGGGAGTTTTCGACAATATTTGCAGAAAGTATTACCACCAATATTCTGCTCATCCCTCCCTGTCTTGCTACCTTAATTCTGCAATTGTGGATCTAAATACTCGACTTTAACTCTTATTTCTCTCCAGAAAATCTTATGACCTATCAGCTAAAAGCATCTGCCTGTCTCTTCAGCATCTGCTCACATGCATCCAGCAGACACAGATTATTCTTCATCAGCCTATTTCCTGGTCAGTGAGGGCAATGCCAGATTCCTGCTGTAATGGCTCCAAGTTCCATACGTTCAGATTATGTTTAAATACAGCAGTCCTTTTGCATAAAATTGTAAGTGTGTGTGTAGACTGTAAACAACCTCATAGGGGCTTTCCTCACTGCTGTATCCTTCCATTAGTCATGACAAACCTTGTCTTGCTCTACACAAATCCAATCAGAATCCTCCTTTAAAGCTCCTCACTATTAACACTCTCTGCCTCTCCAATCCTTCCACTGGTTTCCTCTTCTCTGCTGGAACAGAGGATGCTCATCTTCGTTTTCAGCACCCTTGACAAAAATCACAATATAAGAAATCAGCTTCCAACTCTGCTCAGTCAATGTCAGCAAGATTCTATTTTTCAGACAAGTATTTTCATCCCTTTTCATGTTATTCTGCAAATTTGAGGGGTTTCTCATATAAACATTTACAAGAGCTGTTACAGACTTTGGAATTTTGCCTTAACTGTCTCACAGAGATAAAGTCAGGTCATGAATACCTTCATACAGCTGCCAACCAGGCTGGCAAATTGTCTGTCTTGCTGACAATTAAAAGGGGCAGAAATAAATATTTCCTGGTTTGGACTTCAGAATCCAGTCCATTCTGCTTTAGTGTCCCATTTCAATGACATTCCCACATTCCCAGACTCTGTGGTAAAACATATAAGGGATGGGGAAACACAGTAGTATCAAATGGATAATATTAATATATATATATATGAGAAGTATACACACACACATATATATATATGCTCAAAGAGTCAAAATAGAAACTGTTATGTCTGAAGTTACTTAGCTGAGAAAAGGCCGTGACAAGTACCAGTTCCAGGAACCACAAAGAGATACTCAGCCCTGTATTAATTTGAGCTTCTCGGGCAAGGAAATGATTTAACAATGTTTATATCTAAAGGTATGGTTATATTTTTCTCTTTGGCCAGCGCAAACTACTTGAAGAGATCCAATTCAGGCTTCCCCTTAAAAGCTACTGTTTGCACTTACATTTATCACATGTGGAGAATTTTGAGTAAGTTACAAATAATTCAGAACTGGATATGACACTGGCAGCAGTCACAGCGTCATTTCAGATCTTATTTCTATAATGCAGTACTAATTTGAACAATATCTCTTGATCTCCAGATCTCAAAATGCTTCAGAAAGAAGCGGAAGTTCATACTAACTTCAGTAGACACATGGGAAAACAAGCCACAAAAAGGTTAAGAAATCTACCAAAGACAACCAGGAAATAGTCAAAGACTGAATCAGAAATAAGCGTCAAGTCTTGCAGCACTTTACGCAGCACAAGCTAAGCACTGCCCAAGAAAAGCAGTTCTTCTCTTAGGAAAATGCAGCAGGTTAAAACCTGCGATTATTTTTAGCAGGCCAGTTCCCCCAAACCCTTCAGTGCATGCCCACACACATGTTTATGCCAGCAGAAGGGAAGGAGTCAAGAGGCCAGACAGATTGTGGAGCCACCTACTCGCTGCCTGCGGAACCACAGCCCCACTTGCTGGAATACCCCATCTCCTTCTCTTCCATTCACCTTTATGGATAAACAGCTACTCTCATGTGTAGGCTCATTTTTAATTCACATTTATGAAACAAGCCAGCACTTTTGCATTTGGAGTAATTTTCATGCCATCTTGAAGTACTTAACCAACATTTGCTAATTAAATTTCACATCCTTTTGGGAATTTTCCTCCTCTTGTTTTTGAGCAAACTGAATGCAATATAAAGTGCAAGGAATTAGATTACAGTCATATAAGGCTTAAACTGAGTTGGGGGATTTTGTTTTTAAATCAGTAAATTGAGCTGTGATGTAACTAACCTATGGCAGAATGAGTAAGGCTCTGCCATATGCAGAGGATCCACAATGTATCACAAAATTAATTCTGGGATATTTATTCAAAATTTACTCTGGTGAGAAAATGAAGAGTGTTTCAGCAGTGGGTAGAGAGGCTTTATCCAAAGCCTGATAACAACACTTGTGAATAATTCTTTCTGTGGAGTAAAACAATCTCATGGAAAAAAAAACCCAAGCCAAACCAAACCAGGCCGTATTTAAGGACCAACCTATTCAACCACAATAACCAGATTTCAGGACTTATAGACCTGTATCTGTACCTCCCAAACACAACTTTCCAACTCACATAGAGTAAGACAAAACTACAAGCTAAGAATCACATAACTAGAAACCTTTCAAGTATATTGCTAGATTGGCAAAAGAAATCTTTCTTGTAGCATTCTTATTTTGTCAGACACTCATAAATCTGTTTGAACACTCCAGCAAAAACATCAAACCTGCATCTTGGGGATATGCCATACACAAGAAAAAAAAAAGTACATTTCTGACCCATTCCTAAAAATACCTTAATGGGTCCAACCTCCATATAAAAAGTTATTTACTCAAACTATCAGACACAGTAAGAGGCTACGTATTACCACCTAAAAACTCCAGTGCTCAGAACATTAACAGCACCATTACAAGCTAGGACTGGCCTAACAGTCTTGAAGTCTTAACTAAAAAAACTTAACTAAAACTAGACCCTTCAGGAGCAGTTATTAGTCCTTCAGTCACTGCCTTAATTATCAGCACAGTCATATGACAGTTATTCAGAAAAACAATGAAAAAAATTAGTGACAAAGAAAAGTTTAGGTTCAAACTGATCTAAGTTACACCTTCAAGTCTGATTATTCGAAGTTCTGCAAAGTATTGTGGAATGAGATGTGAGGAAACTAGCTACAGGATCATTACATAGGACAATCCTAAAAGATAAAGGGGTTTCATTCAAGAAGCTACCAAGAGGGTGATGCCTGAAGAAATTTAAGATAATTTTGTCCTTTAAAACGAGAATTGAAGGACGTGTATTCCAGCTACAATATCCCAGCTTACAGGTGTGCTGTATGAAAATCTGCTGGGCATATCCCCCAAAAGATGAAAGATTGTTTGCATGCTACAAGCAAAAAATGCTAATAGGTCAACACTGAAATTAAAGACAATTTAAGTAATGGCTATTTAAACATGTTCCAGAATACCGTGCTTCCAGTTTTTGCATCAGCCTCCATAGCTCAGGACCTCTTCCATACTTCCTTTAATCTTTTTCCACTCAGTTTTATGTTGCAGAATACTCTGAAGCTCTTAGTCAAAGTACACAGACATATGCTATTAGAATGAATTGAAACAATTAACATATTTTCTCCAAATTGAGAACTAGCTGCTGAATTTTCCATTACAACTCCACATATGCAAATGCCTTTTCTTCTTCTGTGGCAGACATTCAAAATATACCATAAATTCCTGAGAACTTTAATCTCACTTAGTTGCACCCCGTCTACTCACAAGGTTATTGACGTAAAAATTGCTATTTCTATCCCTTCTAGACTAGAAATACAGTTAAGAAAATAACCTCTATAAGGCCGTGTTTTACTAGCAACACTAAATAACATCCTCTCCACTAATTATTAACGTCATACAATTTCAGCCAGAAATACAGCAATGGGGGTATATGAAAAAAAGATGCTAAGAAAAGCCGAAACATCTGAATTTGGCCCTTTTCACACCCTGAAATTTCCACTAACATACAATATCATCTTATTTCTGAACATCCAAAGCATTAACTCACAATTATGCTATACAGTGTCTGACATATTCCACATGACATGGAAGCATGGTATACTTTAATTCAGGCAATTACAGACGTGACAGAAGTCAAGAAGCATTACAGCCGTCAATTCAAGATGTCACATTTATTCTACACTAGCAAGACTTTTCCATCTGCATCAAGAGGGATGAAAAATTAACATAGGATTTTATACTTCGAATTTTAATAGAAAAAGATTTTCCATTACAGACTACCAGCTCCTTTGAGCACTTAAGTAATAGCTTTTGGAACATTAAATATTAAGTGAGTTTTAGAAGAGTACTTCAAAATGATTTTTATTGTCATTCCAAAAGGTGAATTTTACTTTCACACTTGCACATGCAATTTACAACCAAATTGCTGCCAGATCTCAGTACATTGTTGTACTTCATCTTTAAATAACGGTTTCTCTTTCTCTCCTGCTAGGTAACTACAAATACAAATAGAATTTGTGCTCCACCAAAATGGGGTTGATCAAATTCAGCTGACAAGATACTCCAGGAAATTCTATTTTAATATCTCCTGTAATTTCTGAGCTTAAAGAAAAGTTGCTAATGCATGATATGAAGACCCAGACTATACACAACATATTATATGGTGGATTGTAAGAGGGAAAACTAAGACTACATTAGCATCTTAGGAAGCTTCTAATCAGCTACCCAGTTGCCTCGCAAAAAAGAGGGGTGCTGAGCAGCTACATTTCAAGTAAGAGTACCTATTTTCAGCATCTTCGCACCACTTAACACATTAACACACTAGATTACACAGAATCCCTGAGTGAGGAAACCTCCTCTTCTGAGTTTTACTGAGGAATAGCACCTAGTGATGGTGAAGGAGCCTACCCAGCTCTCTTCTGCCAAGGAGGGTCACAGGAACACCAAAACTATACAAAAGAAGTAGGAGGAAGTTCTCCACTCAGAAATGGAAAATAACGATGTAGACATTTACTTGACTAAAAGTATCACTGAGCAATGATTTAAACAAGAGAGTGTATAAACTTTATGAGGTTTTCTGGTTTTAAAAGCGTATCATAGAAAACTACATAGATTTATGAAGAGACATTTTGGTTTTCCCTGCAACACCAGATTCTTGCTTCTGGTTGTCCCAGTACAGCATGCAGTTAACATACACCACAAGAATTTTTCATGATCCAAAGACAAGAAACCAAATCTAGAGATTTGAATGTCCAATAGAAAGCCCAAACACTGCACAGACAAGGTCTCTCCTTCACAAGGCAAGACATCTTTTCTCCCCTGAGATAACTGCAGCAGTTCCCCAACCCCAGACATATATCTTACCCCTTTTGAAGGATCCCATCCCTGCCACAGAGGGAATTCAATTGGGTATGAAACATCAACTGAAGCATTCAAATTCCACCCACAAATCTCTAAGGTGAAACAGAAACCAACCCAAGCACCATCCAATGCACCAGTTTGTAGCATGCAAGAGGATCAAGAGATGCTATGCAAACTAAGAACTACAGCAAGAACTACAGCAACCTTCCTCAGCAAGTCATCCTCACTCATGAGTCAGTGGCCAACAACTCACAGGTTTACTCAAATTCTCCTATTCCCTCCCATTTCATTTATGATTTAATGAATCAGAAATAACCATGATGATCTCAGACTTCTTTTATATATATATATCTCATATATATATATATATATATATATATATATATATATATCTCATATACTACACATAAAATACTTTTTCCAAACAACAATTTTTGCTTCTCCCTCATGGACTGAAAGCACAGGCACTTTAAAAACAGCTACTGCATGTGAAATTATTCCTCCACTGTTAATCCATCTGCAAATAAAACTGCTTTTGACATCATCTAACATGCAAGAAATTATGTGGTCATAGTTTTAAGTTTCCAGCCTCTTCTTGTACGTAGTAATTCATAATCAAAAGCATATCTGTACTGGCAGCTTTCTAAAGCACCTTTGGCGTGGAAAAGTTAATATAACTTGACTAATCCATACTGACAAACTGTGATGTATTATAAGAGAACCCCCATACAGGGCTTCAGGACAAACTAAGTATCAGACTCATCTCTCTTCTGAGTTGACTGGGTTCAGATAAAATCAAGTCTAGATTTCAGATGCCCTACAGGAAATGCACCAGAGCCTTCTGGAAACAAAGTTTATTGTTATTACATTTATGATTAAGTTTGAGATGTTCTACTTCACAACAAATGCAACAAAATGTAACTCCAATTGAGACTCAAACAACAGCTTCTAGGTCACAGAAAAAGGCAAAGAATGTTAGAAATCTTAAACCACGAATGGTCTAAGTAAACCTTTGTATATATGAAAACAAAACCCCAAAACTTCAAGGTTCAAAATAGCCTAAGTCTGATCTTTGAGACCACAGTGAAAAATCAGCACCTATGCCAATAATGGCTATAATGGAACAGGTAAGTGACTATATTTATGAAAAAAGGTTTTGTGAATAACATTCCAAGAAAGCTAATCCATGAAATTACACTGGTTATACGGCAGAATTTCCACCTTCCAGACACCCCTTCTCTGTCAAATACTGCATTTCAGATAGCATACAAGCAGGAACAAGAGTTGAAGAATATGAATCTGAGACAAAACTCTGCACTGGATAACCAAGCACATACATCTTTTTTTGATTTAAACTAATTCCTCCTCTTCCTTCCCCCCATGCCAAAAAAAAAAAAAAAAATCAAAACAATCTACTATTAATGAGGTGAACAGCACAGCTGAACTGTAATAATATACCTATCTAGTTTGCTGAACAGCACTTGAACTTGCAATGAACTTATATAGGCTTAACTCTCTAACATTGACAAACAGGAGAGGAATCAGTAGGTTTCCTAATTTATTGTTAGACACCTTCCTTGAAACATAAATGCATTTTAATCCATTTAGGAAAGAATCTGCTTTTCAAAGCAGCCGCAGGTTCTGCCCAGGAACGCTACCATACCTTTCACATGGAGCATGTGGCCTGTGCCCAGCAGCCAGGGAACGCTACTGTGGCTGTTTTCAACTGAACACAGGACAAACCTGTGTCTGACTTTTCATTATGAAAAGAATTAGCCAAATGCACTTTTCTTGCAGCACAGCATACAGTGCAAGTGAATGTATGGCACAAGAGGAGGTATTAAAAGAAACATCATATTAGTTTAAGTGTATTTTATAGTTTACCTCATCCTTTCTCATTTATAGGTGTTCTTTCTCTCGCCATCTTTGTGAATGTATTTTCATTTTCAGTTTTACCTGAAAAATGAAGACTTGTCACCCAAAATGCACAGACTTTTAAAGTCCTGGTCAACAGTTAGTCCAGGTAATCTGTTGCCTTAAAATCTAATTTCTGATTATTTTTTTCTTACTGAGAGTTATGAACAATGGGATTTTTCAGAGATGGATGATCCATCTTTCTACCAATACAGTATCGTAATCTTGCAATATCCTTTGTAATCGTAAGCAGGTAGAGTCACTCCAAAACCACACAGATCAACATCCTCCTTAAGCCTGAATTAAAAACAGCATATCAAATCAGTCTGGGAGTGGAAAACGTTACATGAGTGGTTTAAATGTGAATCTATTTAAGGACATCGAAATCTCTCTTAGGATACTGGGAAAAACATAGCTCCAAGGTAAGAGTGAGCTTTCTGTATACACACCAACCCATTAAACTTAAGCTCCAGTAGGCCCAGACTGCAGTTGTCATTTAACAGATGGTGGATAAACACTGAACTAGAACGGAAGGGAACATCAAAAAACATCATTAGAATCATAGAATAGAATCAACTAGGTTAGAAAATCATTGAAAGAGAGAAAAACCAAAATGGAAGATACATTCAGCATGTTCCTTGCTATTTGTATACTTTAGAAATAGCAGAAAGTAAATATTTACAGACAGCAGTCCTGCACAGGTCAGAATTTTTATCTGTAACTTTTACAGTAGAGAGACAAGGTAACACATTCACTTAATAGCTTGTTATCTGAAACACTGATTCAGATTTGACTTGAGAACAAAAATGACTTGAAGAGTTCAAGACTGGCATCCAGGAAACGCTTGTTTGCATTCTGAAACCACTGTCTGGTTATAAGTCTGTTCTCAAGATTGTCCTATGTTGCAGTGCACCTGCATGAGGCACAGACCCCCTCCAGCTTAAACAACTGCTAAAATCTTTGAGTAGCTTAGCACACTAGAACTCCAAATAGTACTTTTGATCATGCAAGTAAACCTTCATTAAAACCATTTTTTAGGCAAATATAAAAGAAGAGGAATAAAATATTTCACCAAAACTTTGGCTGAGAGTTCCGAGAGTGACATGCCAGTATTGAGGTGGTAATAAAGAAAAAAATAAAAATACGGTTCTGTAATACAGAAGATTCTTTTTTCATTTACTTTTATGCACTTAACAGTAGTTGAAGCAGAGTCAGCTTCCCCTCCCTGTGAGCATCTCTCGCTCATGCTGTAACTGAGAAATGAAATAACTTAGAAGATGCTCTTAGAGAACCATAAGAACTGTGGAAGGGCACTAGAGGGTAGAAATTGAAAGGAAGCTTTAGAGCCTGTTCCTACTTTTATCACAGTTTTTGAAAGAGTTTTCTAGGTCCCTTTACAGCACAACAAAACACATGTATGCCCAGGAAAAACAAGTAAAATGAATGGTTGCAGGAAATAAAGTATATTTAAAATAAATCAGCAGCAGTGTAGGAAAGTCAATGTACTCTGGTTTTGTGCAGGTAATTTTGATCTGGAGAGTTACTTTTAATTGATTGTTACAATAACTAACAAGCTAGAGAGAAGTACCATTTGTGGAAGCAAACACTTGTAATATCCTCTCCACCCCTTAAAAAACACCCCTAGAAAGAAGATTCCATGTTCTTTCCTATGCTTCTGTGACAAGTTTAGCTATTTTAGTAACCAATATCAAACAGTATATTTCAAATAAGCAAATTATACTGCATATAAAGCACAGTTGAACTTTTTTCCTTAGCAGCCTATATTATATCACAAAGAAAAGTGATCTCAATAAAAATTAACTATGCTTTTGCAGAAAGGGTCGCTGTAGTTGGCTTATTTCCTCTCAACTTAGCAGTCCTTGGAATAAGCACTTTCATGCCCCAACATAAGACACTAGGTTTCAGCTAACTAGATATCCACTTCAGACATTACCTACTTCTTTTCCAAATGTCAAGGTTATTTAGTTAATCAGAAATAACAAAATTCTGCAGAATATAATTCCAGTGCAAAACTGCAACAGATCTGCAGAGTCCTCATGTGCAGTGAGGTAACACTATGTGTCCACTTATTCAGGTATTTATGCTCTGCCTACGGTCATCTTACAGTAGTAATGGGCTTTTTTCTAACAGCACTGAGCTTTTTCCCCTCAAATCACACTGCCTAGGATAAAAATCCCTACCTGGGCTCTAGCAGTTCATAACTACAGTGCTGTACCTAAAAATACTGCGTAATACAAGAATGCTACCACAAAAGCAAGTCTTCAGAATGAGACACCCCCCTCTCATTGTAATAAGTTGTCTAAGGTCACATCAATATTTACAGTCATAAAAAAGTAATATGCTTGTTAAGACTATATCTGTAAAACAAGAAGAAACAGGGTTTGGATAATAGATTGTTCAGACTACCTACTTGTTTACTTGAGCCTGTCTGATACTAACAGCCATCCACCTAGAATCTTGTCAAACTGCATTGCACTTGATACCCACAGATTTTTAAGTACAGAAAAATCAGTAAGTACAAAGTTCTTTACCATCAAGTCGGAATAATACTAGAAAAAGCCACTTCCATTGTGCCCTTCAACAGAGATGACAGAAGCTGGGGATGTTTACAGATCTTATATGGATAATTCAGCATCTGCATCAGCACCAACTCCTCACTACTGACAATTTCAGCGTCGGGCTGGATGGAGCAGGCAGCCGCGACGCACCTCCAACACTGCTCGGACAGCAAGACATCTTCAGGAACTAACGCACCCCTGGCCGAGCAATCCAAGTGGCCGATTTTGAAGAACTGGCCGGTTTTTATCATTGTTATTCTTTTATTTTGTTTTAACTTGCACTTCTCCTACCGACAGTACAGGAATGAATGGCCAACACACCGATGCTCTGGGATTTCTCCAAAAACTTCCCTTCAAGGGCCATCCCCCACGGCTGCCTCAGGTCCCCTCCGGACCTTCCCGCACACAAACAGCGCAAACGGAGAACAAACCCCGGGGGCATCGGGCACCCCCGCCCCAGCCCGCACCAGATCCGCCCACCTCCCTTATCCCCGGCGGCTCCCCCACGGAACCCCCCCGGCTCCAGCACCCTCCCCCCCGGGGACGAGAGCGGTTCTCTCCCCGGTGAGGAGGGAGGAGGAAGGGATGGCCGGGGCCCCCGCCTCTTCCCCCTCCTCCTCCTCCTCCTCCTCCTCACAGCGGAGGCGATAGGCCCCGCTGCGCCCCCGAGCCTCGCCGCTCCCCCGCGCCGCCCCTCCGGGCCCTCTGCCCTTACCGACGGCGCGGCGCTGAGGCGGCCCGCGCGGCAGGCTCTAGTGGGGCCGGACGGTCGCGGCGTCTCACCTCAACCTCAGCGCCACCGCCACCGCCATCTTGCCTCCCCTCGCCCCTTCCCCCCCCAGCGCCATGGCCTCGGGATCCGAGTAAGTGCGGGTTGCCCGCCCGCCGGCAGGCCGCGGCCTAGGCCCCGCCGCCGCGGCTTTGGGCCCGGCCCGGCCTAGCCCGCGTTACCTCGCCTCTGAGCGGCGCGGCCCGGGCCCGCTCCGTCCCACGGCCACGCTGTGTCATGCAGGCCCCGAGCAGGCGGAGGCGGTGCCGGGAGGGGGATGGGCCTCTCCCGGCCGGGCCTCCTCGGAACTGTCGAGTCATGGGGTTGGGGTGGGGGCGAGGCGAGGCCTGGCCTCCCACTGGGCCTGGGCCGTGTTCCCTCCCCGGGGCCGCCGGCCTGCTGTGCCCCGGCGGGGCCCGGGCAGTGCCGCCAGCGCTAGGCCTTATCCAGGGAGGGCTTTGTCTTCATGCCCTGGAGCGGCTGTCGGGGCAGCGAGGGGGGAAGAGGCATGTCCCGTCCTCCACCCCGCAGGGGCCCTCGGGCCGGGGCTAACGAATGACTTGGCATGAGCAGAGGCAGACATGTTGTGGCCTCTGTGGCAGCTGAGGCAATCGGCTATATTTTCATCTCCGGTGTCTTGCCTCATTCTGTTTTCAGTTCCAGGCTGAGGATCATCTTTCGTGCTCCTCAAAAACCATTTGAGTAGCAGTGGTCTCTTGGATCCCAGCCCAAGTGCTTGAGCCACTTCACTGCCCCGTGAGAGGAGTGGAAATAGAGCCTAAAGTTGAATTTCCCAAATTCAGGAATACTTGGAAGCGACTTTTTGGCCTTGCCAGAGGCACTTTTGGTCTCTTTAGTGTCCCTTGGTTATGTTCTCCTTTTTGTTTGCAACTCCTGAAATTTAGACCTGCTTCATCCTGCTGAGTTCCAGCAAGATGTGCCAGGAATTCATTGTCTTTGGTAAAACTTGTGATGGAAGTGACCGTCTCAGGGGCGTATTTTGCTGTGATCGAGGTGAACAGTGTCATTAAAAATTAATTTCTACTTGAGCAAACTTCTTCTGACTGCACAAGAACGAGCAAAAGTTTCCCCAACTGGAAAACAGTTACTTTTAATTGCCAATTTTTGGGTCAGTGCTGCTGGCAGCCATCTTGCTGTACTGAGGCCCAATATGGCGAGTAGCATTGCAAGAACTGAGAGAGTGTGGTTTCCAAAGGGATTCTTGTTTTCATGTGCCTGCCTGCCTGAAACAGCGTTTGAGAACTTGGCATCTCGAGCAGGGGTATGAACTCACCGCTTGGTTGTCATGTGCTGTTCCAGTAAACAGCTGCAATCATAGATACCTCACTCGTTTGCTTCCACAGATAAAATGTTTCATGTGTATTTTGAGGGGGTTTAATTCCTACCTGCGGAAGGCAGATCTGGCTGTAAAATGGATGTTCAGGGGCGTGAGAAGCCACAGACCGTTTTTTTCTTGGAAGCAAGCTGATGAGGACATTGATAAAAGGGCACACCAGCGTACAGAAGGCATGGCTCTTTTCACTTTCATTACTGCAGCTGGAGTCACTTTGAGTCAGTGACTTTTTGCTATATTTTTAGCACAGAGTTGCAGGAACAACTTGTTTCCTCAGTTTAAGTGGAGCTTTGGAGGTTGGTAGTTGTTTTGAGAAGAGTCACTAACTCATAATTATTTTCTGCTCTTGCTCTTCCTGCCACCTACCATAATGCGTAGCTGCTGGGCATTATCACATGCTGAGCAAGGGGAGCTGTGACATAGATAAAAGCTATGAATTGATATTAAGTTGTAACAAGTTCCCTCACTCTTTTCCTTTGTCAAATGGGGCTGTTGTGACTGCTCTGAGAGAGAAAAGGGGACTGAGGCAGCCCATCAAGTTTGCTTCAGTTTTATTGATGGCTTATTCTTCATATGCAAGTTTGGCCGTTAACTGTGCCATTATGACACAGGGGCAGGTTTGATACAGGCTTTGAATTTCCTTTTAATTCCAAAGAGCTCTAAAGCTACCTTTTGTATTAGGTTTATGTCTTTGTTCAGTCAGTGAAAGAAAGGAGCAAGAGTGAAAGCGTGTGAGGGAGCTGACAGAAGGGGTGAGTAGGGGAGATGATCTAGAGAATTTACACCATTCTCTCTGACAGGGAGCTCATTGAGGAGCTGTAAAAACTACCTACGGTAGCTGTCTGTCTTGCCCCTTGCTGAAGTTTACCAACGCACATAGGAAAGTTGGCAGGAGAGAGCCCCAAGCTGTGCCTTGGGCTTTCCCGCTTGGTGTTCCAGTTCATGCTCTCCTTTCCTGTTGGCGGGTGTTAGGGATTCTCCGAGCATGGTTGAGGTGCACAGGTATATTTTGCTCTGTCATTTCAGTTACACACTGGAA
>JAVHNF010038641.1:12855-25695 GCA_034783455.1 Micropsitta finschii
TTATTATTGGTGGTAGCAGTAGTGATTTGTGTTATACCTTAGTTACTGGACTGTTCTTATCTCAACCTGGGGGAGTTACATTCTTTCGATTCTCCTCCCCATCCTTCCAGGAGCGGGGAGAGGAAAGGGAGGGAGTGAGAGAGCAGCTGCATGGTTCTGGGTTGCCGGCTGGGCTTAAACCATGACACCCTGTAGGCTTACTCTTATGGGGGTTACCTAGGTGCCTGCCATATAGGCACATTTGAGCTAGTCCAATACCCGTTATGGTCAATGAAGAATAGAATCCTCCAGGGCCTGAATCATCTGATTCTAAAATAGGCATCCTTAAAGTTTGTTACTGCCTCTTGTTTACAAACTAAACTTATGAACCCCCTTAGAATGATGTGTTCTGTTAGTTGATTAAACCCACCTTTATACTGTTTCCCCTAACCCATGTTAGCAAAATAGAACTAATAGCAGTTACATGTCTTTCAGATATGTGGTAAGGAAAACCACAATGGGCTGCAGGACCATTCAGGGGTTCAAAACTGTGTATGAAATATAGGTGTGAAAAGCAGAGAATATATGACAGTGTGGTTGAATGATTGCTGGTGGGAAGATCTTGTCTGCCAGCAATGAAAAGATTATTCAGTTTCTCTCTTCTGGAAGCTGAGCACATATCTTGAAAAAGGGTAGCGAAAAGCAAAAAGAAGAATAAAAACCTGCAACAGCTCAAGGGGTTGAAGGACTCCAAGGGTGGATGTGGTCCCAGAGTGTGTGCTCTTTGGCATCCTGGTGAAATCCGGGTTTGTTTTTTATTGTTTTTTTTTTTTTTCTGTAAAACATCAACAGCTACCTCCCTTTTCTTTAGACTGCATTTTCCTGAACTTCTCCACAGTGGATCAGATAATTACCACTTTTCTTGGTGAGTTTGGTAGCAAGCCAAGACAGAATAAACTCAGCATGTTAGGGGCTCTTGTCTCTTCTCTGAAAAGGCATACAGAGAAGAAATATGTTGTATGGAGGGTACCTCAGAAGTTTGCTCTAATTCTGAACTTATTCCATGGAAACAGGTCTCCAGCATGAGCTAGTTCTTCCCAGCAGCACATCAAGATGATTTTTTAAGGGACTGAGGAGAGACAGGTGAAGGATAACAAGCCAGGAGATAAACTGATGTGCCCCTATTTTGGCCCTACACCACTTCAGAGTAATAGAATAAGGTTACTTGTCAGCCACTTCATTAGAAGAAGGGAAGTTTCTTAAAGGGATCTCATCTGTTGCACAGATAGTGTGGGCGCTAATGAAAAGGAAGTCTGTTTAGGATGTATCTAGTACCTAATGTACTGTTTATTGGTATAAATGAGTAGAATGAAGGATCGACAGATAAAAGTAAGCAATACATGACGTGAATGTAAATGGTTCCAAAGACTTCAAAGTCCTGAACATGGGAGGATAGCAAGAAGTACTGGGAAGCATTAGGCTGTTGAAGGAGAAGGAAGGATAAATCAGTGGGCACACTGCTTTATTTCTTTGATTATTTCTCTCTAGTCTGCTCAAATGAGGCTCACATCAAGGGCAAGGCATATAACTTTTTGGAATGTAGAAACATTCCTGCCTAGTAGGGAGAATCAGCTGAAATACAAGGCCCTGAGAAAAGGAAAAAGAATTTGAATGCTCCAGGATATGTGGAATTTTAAGGCATTTATGGTGGTGTTCTTCACCAAAATGTAGGCAGTGGTGTGACCTCTAATGAACTGGAAGCCATTTCTTGCATGTAGTACTTCTGAGATATTGAGGACCTGTTTGCAAAATGAGGTTGTTTAGATGTATAACCCTTTATAATGTAATTCTAACATTTTTACACTTCATATTAGCTTTTATAGATTGTTATAAAATAAGTAAAAAGAAGACACCTAACGATAAGTCTTAGCAAAAGTCAATAATCATGGGGTTGGTTTTGTTTTGTTTTTTAACATACAGGTTTTCCGACAATATTGCTGAAATCCCAAAGCAGCAAAATGATCTCACTTTGCCTGCAATGTGCCACCTTTACAGAGTTCTCTTTTCTTTATTGCTTGGCTGTTAGCAGTGTAGCTTTCGCCTTAATGTTAAAAGAGATTCAGGATTCAAAACGATCAGTCTTGGTTTTCAGCCCAATTTGAATGAAATGCTAAATACAGAAAAATGTCACCTGTGAGCAATAAAGTCACAGTGGTTTGTTTTTAATGCTATTGTCACAGTGTCAATTGGTACAAGAATTACTCATTTCAAGTAGTTATAGCATTGGCTTTTACCCTTTAGCAATGTCTTTCATGTTATTCTGTTGTTTCTTGATGATTATAACTTTAATGTTGGAGCCATGTGACATTTTTGGTCTTTCTGTGGAAGAGGAGCTACTAATAAGCACCCAGGTTTTGCTCTGGCAGACAAGGCTGCTGCTCTGTGCGACGTCTTTCTTGTTGTCTGGGTTTTCATGCTTAAGGAATGAGATTTGCAAGACCCTTTGCTATCCATAACTGAAGTGTGGTTTTGTTGCACACACTCTAACACCTATGGAACTCCCATTATCATTTATATCTGCAAGATATGGACATTAAATTTCCACTAAAGCTTAGCCAAAATGGAGCAGATATAGCCCATTTTCAGAGATGTAAAATACAACGGGTAAAGTGTTGGAAAGATGCCATAAGTCTTGCAGTACCATGTGATCACTGGTACTTGTGCTCCTTTAGCACCTTTCATTGCAAAGTGCTTTTTGGACTAGCTACATACCGGAATAATCCTCTGCACCTTTGGACTGGACTATGTCAGCTTTTTAACAGCATTGTAGCATTGCCACTCCTACAATTTAAAGAAATAGATGAAGGCAAATTCCATGGAATGATACTTCTACTCTTTGTGAGCCATTTTATTTACTATGTAGATAAAAGTCCTCTTTTTAGGATTTTGAATTCCTCTGTATTTCTGGATTTTTATCCACAAGTGCCTCCTTTGGCAAAGGGCTGCTGCTGTTCTTTTCCAAACCTTTTTTCTCAGGTTACTCAGGAAAAACAAACAATCAAAACCCCAACAGCAAAAATTTATCCTTAATAGACAGAGGAAGCAGTCATACATGTCACACATTAGCAGCAGCCAGTGTTCAATTACTAAACTACCAGCTCAGATACCATATCTTTATTTGCGTACATTTGATTTGAACCTGTCTTTTGCTTACATCTACAGCTGCAAATCTCTTTAGCTCCTTCTAGTAGTTTCTTCTTAGTGTTTAGTGTTGTTTGGGTTTTTTAATTGCCTAGTAAAATAGAAATATTGGTCATTTCTAGAGATTTTCCCTTCAAGACTCAAGCTTCTTTCCATGATCTATTATGACACCTTAACTTTGAGGGCTACACAGGCAAGTAGTAAAAGCAGTTCCTGCTGTAGAGATTAAAATCTTCTGAACAACCTTAACTCTGTTCAGCTGTTGAACTGCTCTAGGATCATGCCTTGAGATGGCTTATTCATAAAGGACAGCTCTGATTGCACTGATGTGCTGTTCTTATGGTCTCTCTTGCTTCACCTAACAGTGCCAGGAGGCCCTCTGAGAATGCTGGGCAGAGCTTGGTGTGGAGAGGTGAGTTTATTAGTAACAGAGCAAAATAGGTTTGTACAGCAGCAGAAAACCCAAGAAGAACAAATGGACACTGAAAAGGTAACAGCATTGAATTGTGATGTTGGGATAGAAAGATATAGGGACTTAGAGGGAGGCAAAATGTAAAGCATAGTGTTTGAGGAAAGAGGAAAAGCAGTGAGATTTCTGAAGATGTAAAAACTAAATGACAACACCACGGGTGCAAAACACTCGTTATCATCTATAAAGAAGTTAAAACAAGGGGTGGATAAGGACATATAAATTGGCAGCAGATTGTGGTTTATGGTAATGAGAGTCCCAGAGGAGTATCTTTTTCTTGGTGACATTGAAGTAAATTGCATTACTCAAGATGTATACGGAGGATGGATAATGAGATGTGTGCATGGGAAAGAAGAGACTGCTGCTTTTACGATGGTATCAAATGACTGAGATGAGTGTGTACATGTGTCTGCGCATGCCCATTTGAGAGGGGATGCAGGTGAGGGAGGCAGGCAGCAGAGCAGGATGGGCTGAACGATATCTGTTCGAAAGCCACAGGGTTGTACTTGTTAGGGGAAAGCAGCTTAGGTCATAATCTTTTTTCCAAACTGAAATTAGGCTTTCAATGACTAAAGCTTTGCCTTACTATGATCAGAACAGAGAGAGATGCTTATTAATGTCGTATTGATGTTTTGTGCTTTGAGCTGCAATTGCTTGTGGAAAATGTGTGGAAAGCTGTTTTTGTGAGGCTGATGACTGGAAAATCCTGGGTAGAGTTTATAGCCTGGATGTCCAGGCTGGAACAGATTAGCTGTGGCTCAGAATTGAACCACTACGCCTATCTGAACTTCTCCAAAGTCTTATGTGCCTGAAATAAGGGGAATGCTGGTGAGTGGAGAACACCTATATTCTATACTCTTATAAGAACACCAGGATAGGAAAACTTGTACCAGAACTTTCAGAATAGGTCCATTGATCCTGTCTCTGTGATGCACCAGGTTTGCCTAATGGTCTGTTTACTCTGGCAGAATCTTCAGAGACTGAACTTCTTGCACTGCACTTGCCATTAAATATTTTTGCATCTTATAGCCATAACTGAGTGGTTTTTAGTGGCTGTTGAACAAAACATCTAGATTTTGGTTTTGGTGGGAAGGCATTTGAACATGTTTATATTAGCTTATTGAGGAGCTTTTGGATAATTCTTCATATAGAAATCAAAAATAAAGTTGATAACGGGATACTTGGACTATTGATCCATGTTCACATACAATCAAACTAGTTATCAGCTGAACAGTGTATATGCTGTGCCAGGGAAAGGGCCAGGGCTATGGCTTCACCACTATAAACTCTCTAGCTACAGAGTTAGCTGCAGACCAGATAGTAGTTGTAGGCACATAGCCATTCACAATCCAGAGACTGACCTGTCATGGGAAACCTCCCTCTTAGATCTGCCTCCTTGAACGGAGAACAGAGCTGGAGTGCTGATGTACAAACTATTGCTCACTAAGAAGGAGAGAAGCAGTGGAGGCCCAGGAGCTTAGCAGTTTTGACATCTGCCAATCAAACAGACGCAGTGGTGATGCCTTCAGCTACAGTAGGGAGGAAAGAATGTCATTAGTTTGTATCTAAAATTTAGGATGCCAGCATGTCAAGTGCTTTAAGTAAAGATGTCACTCTACTAGTCTGGACCAGCTGACCAGCTGTGTATCGTGCCACTCAAGGATTCTTACATTACCCATCTAAATGGCTACTGTCCTTTTGGTTGTGTGAAAGGAAATGCATACCAGTGCCTTCCTCAAGGGCGTTCAGAAAATCCCAGGCAGCTGCTATGAAAAAGGAGAGTGATGCTTTGTGTATCTTCCACTGCTCCTTGAAGTTTTTCAGTTTTTTAAATAACTCGGTCTTTTTTCTCTTTATCCTGAACTGCAGGTGACCACCCACTCTTCAAACAGGCAAGGTTTAGATTTGGTGGTGGATTTTGGGGGTTCTTTGGGGGTTGCTTGGTTTTTGTGGTGGTTTGGTTTTGTTTCTTTTTGGTTATTTTTTTTATTTTTTTTTTTTTTATTTGTGGTGGATTTTCTTTGCCTTTTTTTCCTTGTTGTTGTTTGGGTTGTATTTTTAATTTTAATTATTTTTGTAGTTTTAAAATGGCAATACCTTAAAGCAAAGTTTTGTCAGTGGCATAACTGTGCTCTTAAATTTTTGATGAGATGGATTGGTAGTTCAGGTTTCTAAACATTTGAGAAGCATCTGAATACATAGAAGAGACCTGCTGATGTTTATGATGTTTAGGCACATCACTGCCTTTTGGGGATGTGGGCTGTAGTCATTCCTTCCCATTGCACTGCCGTCTTTTCCCAAAAGTGACAAGGAACTTTACCTTGAAGAACGTGTCATCTTAAAGCTGACTTGTTCCCGAGAGCAGCGAGGGAGTCTTTGCCAATGCTGGCTGGAGTAAATTCCCTCAGGCTGATGGCTGATGAAGGGATAGAGGATTTATAACTTATTTGAGCTCCCATACATCACTCTCCGTGTTGCTTGCTTATGATGGCCCTGCCAAAAGATAAAGAAGTGCAGGACGTTCAATACAGGCCCTGGTGACAGGCCAGGGACAAATGTCTCTATTGGGTAAATTGATTTGAATAGCTCTAGTGAAATATCAGGCTGGGCTGAAAATATGATTGCGTTTAATGATCCCACTAGCTTTGTATCCTGGTGGAATTCCAAATGCAGGAAAAGTTAATTAAAGTTATGCGTGTATTTTTTTTTCAGACATCTATGCATTTTAATCTTTTACACATATCTATCTAAATACAGTCTTGCACTATTTCTAATGTAGTGAAATTGCCAGGAGGCTGATAAATATCAGTTATAATTTATACGGTGTTTATCCAGGTAATGGTGTACAGAATACTTTTTACAGCCCCTGGAGTCTAAATAGGCAGAGGCCTGGAAGCATAAAAATGCATTATGAAAAGGTAGAAAACAGACAAACTTTTATTTTCTGCAGGTAAAATTTAATGGACATAAAACTTAATGTGGTGTTAAGAATATGTTGGGTTTTTTCTTTTTTTGTGTGTCTGTGAACAATAGATGCAGAGCTTGATAAAAAGTGACTGGCATGGGGACTCTTCAGTTACGTTTTTCTGAAGCATAATACCTTGTTTGCTTTTCACTGTTGCTATTGTGTTCCATGTTTGAGCCAGGATTTTACTGTGAGTTGTCTGACAGAGAGGGTCTGAGCACAGGGTCTGCACAGAAGGGCAACTTACTGGCTCTGCAAGCTGTGCCCGTAGAGTGTGGGGCACCCAGCTGCTCCGTAATGCTCTCACCCCTTTCAGATGCTCTGTGGTGCCATCAGGCCTTTCAGTCACTTTAGGGCTTTAAGGAAGGCAAGCTCCTCTATGCCAGTACATCTCACTTTGTCACATCTCTGTACAGTCCTCTGTGGCAGAGAGTTATGGGATGTAGCTACCCTTGAGCTGGTGGTGGGTCTTGTGTCAGTGCTCTGTAAGGCACCAGCATTGAAGCTACTCATGGGGCTTCTTGCAAGGGGGTGTGATTTAAGGAGCTTTCTTCTACGTGTGTAAATTAATAGACTTCTTAATGCTGCTGGAAAATTGCTAACTGTAGCAATAACTCACAGTTGTGGTCAGGGAAGCTGAAGCATGGGACAGGAAGTGACTCAGCTAAGTTCACTTACCCTATAACTGAGAGGCAGGCCAGGAACACAAGATTGGTCCATCTTCCTTTTCACAAAGGTACATGTAACACATGCGTTTTTCGTGGTCATAATTCATTGCTACTGCATCTAATATTTTAGTATGGACATGGTTTTAGAAAGCACTGATAGCTGGCAAATCAGTTTCAACCTCTCCTATTGAGACAAATCTCATATATCAGCTTTTTCCTTTGCGTAGCTTCCCCACCTACTTCTGCCTGTAATTGAGGGTCAGGTCAGGGTTGGGTTCACTATTCTTTTCTTGCTTGGCTGAGTTCTCAGCAACCTTATATTACAAGCCTCTCCTGCAGGCTTGAGAGTTGAGATGTATTTTAGGATGCTCAGAAAAGCCTGGAGCATACAGATTTGAGACCAATCCAGCAAGAACTTGCTAGAGTTCAGACTAAAAATCATGTGGTCTTCCTTCTAATTTGTGATTTCCTATCAGTGCAATTATATGCGAGGTTATCTGTAGTGGAACTGAGAATGGAGAGGGCTTTGGCCAGTGAGCCATGGATAACTGGGGGAAACATTAGCCAGCATTGTTTTGAAGCTTTGAATGTTTTGAAGCCAGCATTGGTGACAGGTGGCATGACTCCATGGCAGAGTGTGGTGGCATGGAGACACAGTTTCAGTCAATCACATTTTATTGCTTCAAATTTTCTCAGAGAAGAAACACAACAAAATAAACCACAGTACTTGTTATACATGAACAATAAAAACGCAATACAAGAAATACATGAGAAACTGCCAGAATTGCTGGCTTAGTAAGTGCTATATTAATACATAGCAGAGAGTATTCTGAACTCATTTGTGTCTCTGAGTTACGAGACTTTGTTTTGCAGCCAAGCTCTATCGCTGTCACAAGTGCAGGAGTCTCAGGCTAGACATACTCTCTTTTAAAGATATTGTATATTCTTCTCAGACTTCTGAACTATAATCTGAAGACTCATGCTTGATGAAATTTTCCCATTTCTTTCCCAGTATAAAGATTCCACAGATAGGACAGTAATTTCCCGGATCATCCTGTGACTAGCTGTTTTCATCATTTGTTCATACACAGTTAGTGTGAGGATTCATTGATTAAGCAATGTACTTAAGCAGTTCAGGTTTAAGTACAAATTATAGATGTTTTTAATACATTTCTGGATTGAATAGACACTAGCATGTAGTAATAGGGTTTTGGGTGTTAATACTGTAATCTAAATAATATTTTCAATCCTAGAAGTGTGCATTTTGACAATTGCAACTAACAGTGAAACTCTGTCTCCCAGGGTCACTTGACTGTTAATGTTTCCAAACACATTTTAATATCCTTTGAAAAATGTACAATAATGCAAAGCATCTGTTCCTAACAATATTATTGTGGCAAGCATTCCCTTTAAGCAAAAGCCTGTTCAAGTTGGTTAAGGAGGTGGCTGCAGACCTTGGAATAAATAATGTAAGGCCTTTTTATTAACTCTGAAATTAATGGCTCTTGTCAGAGTCTAGATTTCCTCATTACTACTTTAGAAAAAGCTTCATTAGGTTTTCAGGAATATGTGGCTAGAGGCAACTGATGTTGCTGTTTGATAACTAATAAACTTACAAAGGGGATCTGATCTGTGCTGTTACTTCTCTTGCAAAGGTGTGCTGAGGTCCAACTCATCAGTGAATCAATTTCTGTTATCTCTTCATCACAGCACTGGGAGTGTTTGATAAGGTGGAGGGAAAAAAAAACAACTGTGTTCTGTCATAGGACTGTGGTGTCCTGAGAGGTCAGTGCTGGAACTTATATTGCTCGATGCCTTCACTAATAACTCAGCTGGTAGGATGGAATAATCTCTCTCATTAAGTTTGCAGGTAATACTAGATAGTGGGAGCAATTGATATGCCAAATGGCAGGGCTGCAATTCAAAGGGACTGTCATGACCTGGAAATGGATTGCTAAAAGCACTAGCCACACTAAACACAGGGCGGCTAGGGATAAATCGAGAATCTTGTTACTGAGTGAGAATGGGAAGTGATAGAGAAGCTAAAACATCATTTGCAATTCCTGCAGGTAATTCTGCGATTGCAGAGTAACTTTGCAACAGTGCAGATTTGATGGTGTTTTCCATTGGTTGTCCTTGTTCCTATTGCCTACCCAGCATCAAATAAAAAATGCAAGGCTGACTGATTTATGTCATTAGGCAACTCCAAGTCTATATAGACAGCTTTATGAGGTTTGTAAGAATAAAATCTGAAACGGTCAAACCAAGCAAATCGCATGTGGGTTTTGTTTCCCCACTAGAGGCAGCACAGGTGATGAGCTCTGGGGGTTACATGGAGGTGCTCTGGTTTGCTAATTGTCAGTCTTCCATTTTTCAGGCAGTACAAGGCAGCTGCTTCCTTCACTCTAAATTTAAGTGAGGTAGAATAAAAGTACAGTTGTATTTGGAGGAGGTCATGCAATATGTGTCCTCTGAATGAGGCTGCCTCAAATCTGAAGGGAAGTTGCACTCACATGAGCAGCATTATAGAACTTTAAAGCTCTTCGTATGCAGAAAAGCATCTCACAAAGTTTTAAAGCAATTTTCTCCATATCTTTATTTTCTTTCCATCCTTAACAAAGAAGCATTTTCATTAGATACGCCAACATTAGGTTGTGTCTGTTTCTGTTGTTTTGTTTAGCCACTAGTTTCATTATGTCCTTGCACAGAGGTTAGTGTATGACTAATGTGCTGGAGACCTGGAAGTCTGATTTTGCCTGAATTTTACCTCCCTTTCCCTTTGCTTTATGTCTTGCCTGGGTGTATTCCAGAGTTGAAATGCCATCTCATGAATACTTCCAGGAGTCTGGAGGCACATGGAAGACTGTGGGTCTCCTGTTGAGATGATGTATTCTAGGGAGTAATTGGAGTTGAGGAATCATCCTGCTTCAGTGCCTGGCATCTTTAGTGCTTTCAGTTCTTTGTTATAGAGCTGCCCAACAGTATAGTGTTAAAGTTATCAGTACTGAGTAAAATAGATGTGTTAAACGGCCTCCATTGGTTAGGGTTATATTGTGCTTGCTCCTTTCCAAATGCTAAATACATTTTTTCAGGAGCCGTCAGAAATTCAAACTGTATTTTCCTCATATGTCACAGAATATGAATGAATCATGCACTTTAAAGATAGTCACTCTGGCTTGCAATATAACACTGAGAAGCCATTTTGTTTACAAAAGCAAGGCTTGAAGTCTTGTCAACTTCTATTTGCAATAAGAAGAGAAAATAATTTTGATTTGGATTTGATGTGGGAAAAAAAAATTTCATTTCAGCATTTAGGTCAAAACTAGGGAGCACGATCCATTCAGAGCTCAACTCAAATTCTGGGGAACATATTTCTCATTATTAGCAATCCCATTTACTATTTACATCATCTAGGGATACCAATTTACTGGTTTTTTGTTGTTTGGTTTTTTTTTTTTTCCTGGTTATCCATCACACAAAATAAAAGCTCTGTCCTTTTCTTGTCATTTTGTTGAAAATCACTGGATGAAGAAGTCCAATAAAAGTACTGCATGTTCTTGTTGAAGGGATTTTTCCTCCTCACAGTTTGCATTTCTGTCCTGTCTGTGTCCCCAGAACATCTCCTCTGAAAATTGGACCAGTAATCTGATCTTCAGTGTGCATAGCTGTAATATGCAGATAATGCTACTATAAGCTCTTTGTGAAAGTGCTTTGTATGGGAAAGGAATATGATGGTCCATGACAGCTCGTATGGCAAAAAGGGTTATGTGGTGCTAAATGAAAGTTCCACATCTTAAAAATTGGCTTTACTAGTCATGAGCTGGAATTCCAGCCTAAAGAAAAGCTACATGTTGAAACATAGATAGCTTTTCTGCACAGATTGTTTTTATGAAACTGCTGGCAGAGAAATACTGTAATCAGCAAGAACTTACTGCAAGCTCCTGCTCATGTCATTTTTTAGGACCTGTCTGTTTCTGCTGTGGGTTCATTTGTTCCTTAGACCTAACTGTATACTTGGAGGCATTTCCACAGAAAATATTATTTTTCCAGGCTGCAAGGCCACACTAGCTACTCCCAGTTGCCATCATCAAAAAGTTGTGTCCTACCCTAAACAGCTGCTTTACAGCCAACTGGCAGAATCTGGCCACCCTTCAGTTTCTGCTTATTAGCAGCTGTCTGGCACATTGATGTTTCTGAGGTCATCCCTCTCTTTATCGAGGCAACCCTGTGTGTTTTTAGTGCTGCTTTAGGTTCCAGTAAAATCTGTGGCCTCTTTGGATGGTCGTCACATGGGATTTTTCTCTGGCAGTATGATGGCTTGATATGTTGCTCCTGTGTTAAGACAGATGTCGTGTTACAGTGTGGTAGGAAGGGCCCTGTTCTGATAGGCAGAAGTGCTAGCCTTAACTGTTTGTGGTTGGCACTGTCTGTGCTAATAATAGCTCTCATTTGTCTAGCACCTTTACTGGAAGAGAGCCTGAAGCAATTTATGAGCTGTACTCAAGCAATGTATCCACCTCTGGGTTGAAATGAAACAGATGTGTGGTGTTGCACAGCAAAGCTACATGGGTTTCAAATAAAATGAATGGTGGATAATTATTAAAAGCTACTGGGCAAGTGACAGGCTTATTGTTACATGAAGGAGTAAACCCTGGTGGCTACTAAATTCTCTTTAGTCAATACAGTCAGATATCCATCATATTGTGTGAGGGAGAACTAACTCTGTCTTTCCAAAAGTCCTGGCAGACTGCCTTATTGAAAGGCAGGTTGAAAACGGAGTGCACCTTGGACTTTCCACTGGGAAATTGCCTTTTTTAGTATATCCACCTGGAAGCAAAATCAGGATCTGCAATTTGTTCCAGTGTTTTATCATTGTTCAGCCCAAAGGCAAGTGATGCCTCCCTTTGAAAAGGGCATCTGAGCCCAAGAGAAAATAAAAGAACAAACTCAAAAAAATTGAGTTTATGGTGATTGGGCATTTTCAATTATTTCCTTCCCAAGAGCTTTTCTAATGTTTGTTCAGCAGATCCTAGCTCCTGGGAAGAGCCCACAGCCACCTTTGGGTGCAAACTTTTGTAACTGAAGTATTTAATAGGGATTCAACAGCTGGGCACATGCTCAGTTCTGAGGCTGATATGTTTTAGAAATTTATATGCTGGAGCTTTTTGTGCACAGGTTTTTTTGATTGTGGAGGTATGGGAGCTTGTTCAATGTTTTAAGCATCTGTGGTACAGCTGTATCAAGTTGTGTTTAATGGGAGCTGTCTGTCAATGCCGAAATGCACTAATAGAATTAGTACTAGGTAAGTGAACTGAAGCTGATGTACACCAAAACCCTCTGAGCAATTGTATAACTTCATCACCTTTTTCAGGGTTTGGAGCTGAAAGACAGAAAACAGATATTTGAGGTTTGTTTTCTTTTAAGTGCACAACGTGTGTGGAACCTTCTGTGTTGCTATTTCTCATTTCCAATTTTCTCTGTAGGCAGAGCTCCCTCCTTTTTCTGATTGCTCTGCATGTCAAACAGGGTCTCTCAGGGCTTCCCAAGGTGGCCTTGTA
>JAVHNF010038645.1:0-11622 GCA_034783455.1 Micropsitta finschii
TGACCTATGGAAATACAGGTCTTCCCGTATTCCCAAGAAGATTACACTAAAGCAAAGGATGGTATATGCTTGCATCTGATAAGGTAGAAATACCTATAGCACCATGTAGGAATGGGCCTCAAGCATAAACATCAGACACACAACAAAGAAACTACACTACTTCACCTAGGAAAAGTCTCATTTGAATGTAGTTCAGTTGATAGGAACAGAGAAGTTCCACAAGGCTTTCTTCCCCATGTTTCCTTTACCAACCCGCTCAACCTGCAGCACAAATGCAGGTTTCAGTTCCCCCCCAAAAAATACCAGCATGCCAAAGGCATCTGGGAGAGCAGTAAATTACTAGTAGATTGGAAAGATTGATTTGTGAAGAAGTTACAACGAAGTGGAGACATTGCAATCAGTGTGCATATGGTGTAAAGGCTGAGTGTCCCAGCAATCTCTGAATGCCCTCAATTTCCACCAGCAGACTGAAATCAGTGGGAGCTCAGGACATTCAACAAGTCATAAAAATTAAAGCAGGGCAGCGACTGATTTTATTGTTTGCTCTTGGCAGTACCCTCTGAGAGCAAGACACCGAAGGAATGCTTGATCTATAGTGTGACAACTTAACAATTTAGACAGATTTAAGCAAAAAGGGTAGAGTAGTGAAAAGGCGTGTAACAAGTGAATAAAGCTGATGATGGCTGGCATTCTTTATTCATACAGCAACCTCTGTATTACAGGTAGAGACTATTCCCATACAAGCTCAACCTATCTGTTATTGACATACTGATTTCCTACAAATCACAGTAAAAGTGCTTCTCACGTGCTTCAGAAGGATATAATCTAGAGGGCTGTGGGTACTGTGTGTGGACAGGTTAGCAGGCCAGCTCTGGCACTACACTGTACTCACGAAGTTAGCACAGAGTAGGACATACCCACTGCAGTGGGAGGGAAAGAGGCTGACAAACACAGGTGAAGAGAGCAGCACACGGAGCCGAGGACTGCTTTGTGGGCACAGGCAAGAGTGCTGCAGCCTGCAGCGTGAAGGATGACATCTGAGTTGCATAAAGACGGAAGAGGAGCAGAAGGGACATCTGAGTTGCATGAACACAGAAGAGAAGCAAGATTTTTTTGAGCTGATACGTGGGAACATACCCAGAGGAATAATCTTTACAAAGCAAAAGTTTAAATATTAAGCAAGAAAATATCTTTAAGATTTTAAAAAAGCTCCAAAGAACTGTCCCATGTTGAGACACTAAAAACTAAACTGGGCGATTTTCTTCCAGTATGACCTAAAAATCTACATCTATAACAGAGCCCCAGGTGATAGGCATGCTATAAACCACACAACAGGCCTGCAACACAGGTATCCCTGAACCTGCTCAAACTCAAACCCCTGCGTTACCAGTGTTTGGTAACTACGGTACCAGTATTCAGCTCATGGTTTAGTTCTCCGTAGTCCTGCAAGGAGCAGGGAGTTGGACTCAAAGATCCTTATGGTTCCCTTCCAACTCCAGATATTCTATGTTTCTATGACTCTTTTCATTTACATTTCTCTAAACCTGAGAGTTTAGCAGCCATACCTAGAAGGCACTCTGTGCTTGTCTTTCTGGTTTTCTTACAGAGTAAGGAAAGTACAACGTGACAAATAACCGGATGATTCCCATTCGAAGAATGGCTGTGGCAAGTCAGCGTTGTATTGACATCACTCTTCTTGTTCATCTCACTTCTTCTAACAAATTGCACTTTTTATTTGAGCGTAGACTCTGCATTTCTTATACACTGGGACATGCCAAATACTTCCCCAAATCACCTCCTTTTCTTTGAAGGAAAAATAAAATAAGGACCTACTGTAAACGCAAGCGGCTGTCCCACCTTTAACTTCCTTCTAACACTTAACACCAGGCTTAAAATTTTACCATATAAACACACAGGAGCTGAAACACCACAAGCAGCCCTTCCATCTATCTACTTCACTTTACACATTAAACCACGATTCAAACAAGAGTCCATTAAGGCATCTGAATGTGACTTACCACATGTGTTAATTGTGTGGGGGGAAGAAAAAAAGGAAAACTCAACCCTTGAATGTGGACATTTATGTATTCCCATTATTCAGACCCTCTTGATGCCACAATCTCCAACCTCTATAGTTTATAAATGCTTGATTTAAAATATAGCCATTTTATCATTTGTACCACATTTACCTCATCTTACCACTGTTCTGACTGGATGAGAAGCTAATGTAGCCTACACTGTCTGGTCAATTATTTCATGGACACCAGGGACCAATTAATGCCATCCATAAAAGCCTGAATCATTCTGTCAATTAACTAGAACTAACTATGTCATCAGATATATTACTGGTGAGCAAGTCTATTTGGTTGCAATATGTCTTGAAGGAGAGCAGTATCAAATGAATCACAATTGACTTGGACAACTGCTAGCATAATTTCAGAAGATGAAAAGACAAATGTGGTAGTTATTAGTGGTCCCCTGAGGAATTACGGCCAAGCAATTGTAATGTGCTAAGACTGTACTAGCAGGTGCCCACAGCACAAATCAGGCAGAGGGTTAAATCAATATTTTCAATTTCTTAGGATCAATCCAGTGTTTGAACAAGATGGAAACTTGTTAGCAATTGGCAGAATGTGTAAATGAAAAGTCAAACTTCTTATTATTTGTTAAAAAGGAATCAGTGCTCTGCATCATGCCCTTGGCACAAGGTAATGCTTTCATGATCCAGTTGCCTGGGCATTCACTAAAAATCTAGCAGTTCTTAAATTTTAATAGAGTGCAAAAGGTTACTTTAATACATGCTGAACATTCAAGATCTTTAAAAATGATTGAAGTGTCAATAGGAAAGTTTTCGAGCCGTGACAACAGCATACTTATTAATGATTAGCGCAAGAAGCAGAAGAAACCTTGATCGCTTCGGGAAAGTCTCACCAGGAATGCAGCTTGACATCTTTGGTACAACTTCACATTTATTCTGTTTCATATGGAAGAACCTTAGGATCATTAAGTGATCCTTTATCAATTAAACGAAAAAGGGAAAAGTGGTCTTGCAAACTGATTTCATTTATCACTGCTGGGCTTAAAGATGCCTATAGCAGCACCTAAAGCATTGGCATCACATTCTTTCGTTTTAAGACAAAGGTATCAAACGCACCTTTGCATCTTATTATTGTTTTGCAAGACATGGTCTCCAGTTATTCTGACATACAGGGTTTGGAGAATACGTTTAAATCTGAGTTAGGGAAACATAGCCTTAAAATGACACCCTAGAAAGGACACTGCCAAATCCCTGCGAATTCGAAGCAGAAAACCAGCAAGTAACATTACTGCACCTGGGAAAAAGCAGCTGATGACAGGCAAAGCTATTTCCATGATGCACATACCCAACCCTATAAGCCCATTATTTCAAACAGATCAAAACCACAAACCATTTTCCATGTTATAAAACTAATGCAATTTTTACTAAAAACAAAAAACCCAAACAAAGCAAAAAGCCCTGATGGTTAATTAAAAAGAACAAACACACCAAAACACAATTTTCAAACACGATGCCTAAAGAAAGCACCTATGCTTCAAACATAGATACATTTTTGTATATGCTTGGTCAGTATAGGAATTCTTTGCATAGTCTTCACTCTTTAGACTTCATTTTATGGGCACAGACAATTGAAGAGATAGATGAAGCTCCTATTTTACGATTGCCAGGTACAGAAATACTAATGTTCTTTGTTAGCTGTTCTTTTATTGTGAAGATAACAATTACTACAATACTGGAAAAGTGGCTCATCTGACTGGAATGCCTTGCATCCAAAGGATCTCAGAGCACTCTCAGCACCAGAGCAGTGAAATGATCTCTCGTTTAGCATACAGTCAATCTGTGGATTCACTGCTACAGAAAGTTGTTAGCAACTCCTCTCTAGATGCTGTTTTTAAATAATAGTTGCAGCCTCCACAGGCCAAAATAAAAAGCACTTGAACTTCGAGAAAGTGCAAACCCTTTAAAAGCTTTACATTAAGACACTGCAGGTGAAATAGGAGATATTTCTTCCTACTCAGCCTTTTTGTGGGAAAAGGAGGGTGCTGAGCCAAATGAAATAGTAAATAAAATAATCATTAAAGTGGACTTCCCTGTTTCAGGGTTGGCCCAACTAATCTCTTATCGGTGTCTAACTGTAGCTTGTCTGATTTGCACAATGCCTTTGTCGAGACCTTTCACTCAATGTACATTTAAAACAATACTCGGGGCGCTCCACAAGACAGCACATCAGGTCCAAAGCAGACAGATGTGCTTATACTGCGTAAGACGAGTACAATAAAACTATGGGAATGCAAAACAGTGCAGTACTTCCTACTAAATTGGCCCCTACTAATTACAAACGAAAAAGAGAAAGAACTCATTATAGTAATGATATAGTTATTCTTTGAAGAATAATACAGGGAAGATAAGCCCTTTAATCCAAGATACACAGCCAATAGGGCTTTTTTCTTGCTTAACCCCTCTATCTATGCACCGTGTATCAGTAACAACGTGAATTTTTGGCTCCCTGTAGACACCCTCAGGTGAAAACCATTAGCTGGCTTTAACGAGGATACATGTACTTCCTTGTGTTGGACTGGGGTAGCTCGAAGAACCTACACCTTTAAGGAGCACGGCAAACAAGCGCAGTCGTTTGAAGGAGAGGTTCAGCAAATAGGAGACAACAAATACAGAGAAACTTGAAACCAGCCCACTCACTGCCCAAGAGAAATCTCCAGCTTGCCTCCCTCTCAGACACACCCTTGCCGCTCTTCTGGAAAGCCGGGCCCTGTTCTCAAGACAAGGAGCTGATTGATTCAATCGTCTTCTGTACGCGCAGCTATAAAATAAAGTGCACAAAGAACAGCGTGGACATACAGCTCAGCTGACTGCATTAAACGACTCTGCTGTCTGACAGCGCGCTGATCACAGAACAAGCGCTGCGATTGTTCCAGCCAGACGCCACAGGACCAAGAATGCATAATTGCAGTACAAGTGTGTCCAACAGTAGGATATATTGGCAGCAAACCGGCTTTAAGTTCAGCTACTGTGAACATTTTTCTCTACTATCTATGGAGTTACCAAGACAGTATGGAAGCAGGGTTCTCTGCCATCCTCTGCCACCAGCTCACGCACCTGCCAGAACACCTCCTGTCCCTACGCACAGCAACAGACTTTTCACCTTCAAAACAGTGCCATTTTTATTCCATCTAGAAACCGTATTCTTTAGCTTCCTCTGTAACAGTCTTTGAGTTGGGGTTTCCACAGTGGGGCAGAAACCGGAGAAAAGAGAGCCCATTTTTTCAGACTGAAGCTGATACACCTCTGAACACCTCCATTTGGTTTCATTTACAGCATGATTTACATCAGACTTTCTGGTTCTGACCCAGTAAAACTCACTCTGACACTGGATCTATATGGAAGCTCCCAGCAGTGTAAGGGGAGGGTCATCTGCCACAGAAACACACAGAGAATACCTCTGCTGCACTCAGCCTAAGTAAGGGCTCTACCATTTAGATTCTTTTGAACTATATGCCAAAAAGCAAAATGGCATGAGCTGCATTTCAAGCAGAGCAAGAAACGTGCTCTTTTTGTATTCATGTGGCAATCTTTCTGCTAAGCAAAGGCATCAATCAATTCCACTAATGATGAAAGGGAGAAATTTGATGTCAGAGCCCATTCTGCAAACTCTGAATTCAATCAATGCTCTTGTATCTCAAACGTAACAGAACTAGCTATTAATTAAGAATGAGCTATATAAAACTGGGTATTAAATAAGTCTAAAATCACAAGGCTCATGATATCTTTGAAATGCTATTTTTTTTCCTCCAGATATAATGCTGGTAAAAAAATTATATAGAATATATACTTATTTTCTATATGAAAACCTGTATGGAAAATTTTGAAAATCTAGGGAAAACTATACAGCAGGAAAATAATTCTAGCAACTTCCCACACAGTCACTGAGCTTCTCATGTCAGTTCTTCTGGTTTAAATATGGAGTAATTTCACAAATCAGGGCAACAAAGTCAAACTGAGGTAAAACTGGGGTCTGTGTGAGGAGAATCAGCTCTACAATATTCATCAAATCCCACAGATTTTAGACACACAGCTTACAGTCCTTTCAAGAACAAGTTAGTGGGAGAGCAGAAGTTCTCTAGCGGGTAAACAGGAGCTGTGATTTTACTCCAGCTAGAAATTAATTTCCAGGTCTTGGCTAGCTAAATCGAGCAAATCAGAAAGGTGATAACAAGGCATCCTCTCTGCTTTCTGACAGAACCAACAAGTACCAGATACCAAGTAATATAAGGTCAGGTGTCCCCATGAACTTCACAACAAGATTTCACCTCAGGGTCTCAGTGTGCCTTCCCCACACATGAGTGTCTTCTCTTGAAGTCACCAGCAATGCCATGATTCAGTTCAAATCCTTGCACACAATTAAATTCAGACATTATTTTTTTTGGTGGAATAAAGGCAGGGCTTCAGGATCATATCACAGGAGAAATATTTAGATGTTGCATCTGATTTCACACTGCTTTAAGTTCACTGAATTCAACGGACCTAGTGACTGTTTGCTCACAAAAAGAGTGACTCTGTGCTTTTGCTATCCGTACCTCCTTGCTCGAGCTCAAAGCCCTACACTAACAAAAGATAACCACCCATAGTCAGCCATGCACTTGATACAAGAACTCTGATCTGCTACAAATGCTCTTGCCCTGAGCTTGTCTTTGGTATTTAATGATCTTTAACATACCTAAGGTCTGACTGTCCTCCCACCCCCCTTTTTATGACTCTCTAACTTTTCGATGACTCGGAACACCCATAATGAGACTTTACTTGTCAGCCAGCCTTACAGACCCAAATGTTTTCAGCTCCTCTGATACCAACATGATCCGTATCAACAGGATCCACCTTGATCTTGCTACATCATCTTAGTAGAGCGTTTACAGGGTAACAAGTCTAGGGGACAGAACAGGCAGGAAACAGGATTTCTCTCCAAGGCCAGAGCATGGCAGATGTGTCCTCAAATGCTCATTAGAGGGAATGAAGTGATCACCCCTCACTCCTCAGGTGAGCTCCTCTCATCACAATAACCAGCAAATGCATCTCCATATTAACACCCAAAGAACGTTTGAAAAGAAAACAAAGGCAAGATTCCCAAGTCTGCTGCTACACATAGCCTATTGTTTCTCATACTATTATCACTATTGTTTCCATTGTGTTACCAGGCACATTTCTGCCATGTAAAAAATAAACTCAGAAATATTTAAAGATTTTCTTTCCAGAATTACATGCTTTGGAAAGTAGAATCACAGCTCTCTACATTCTTTATTCAACTACAGTTTTTCTCCCATAGTGCTGCGAAGGAGAGAACAGCATTTTACCCTGTTAATGTTTTGCTTGGATGTGGTGCTGCTGTTAGCTAAAACAGAGAGCCACAATAATCCTGACAGATCATCACTCGCCAAAAGACACCAGAACCAGGAAAACCATTACAACTATAAACACAATAACCTTGCGATCATTTTATGTCGTACATTTCATTAGAAGAGTCATAAACATGCATCTGATTATTCACAATTTGAATCTAGCATGCAATGTTAAATGGAACCTAGTGCATCCTAAACTCTGCTTGAAGAAAAAGCAGTTGAGAAGTTACTCATGTTCCTGCACAACTGATTCTGAACCCTGCACGTTTTTTTCCAAGCAGATACACTGAACACAGGCACTTCGTATACAAATGCTGGTTAATACTTCTTACATTCACAAGGCAGTGTCAGAGTTAAACAAACCTGTGTTACAAATTACTGCATGATGACAATGTTGCATTGCTGCATCATGTTGATGATGTTCTGCAAGACAGATGTGGAAAGCCTGCATGATTTAGGCTTAACATAATAAAAATGTTTTCACATTAGATCAGAGTAAATCAGTGAAATCAATCTCAAGACGACCTAAACCAATGAGGTTGTCTCCCTAGGTTTATTCACAGAGATATGCCCAATCACTTTTGGACTCCTGCACATTTCATGTTTATACTGAAAAGGTGACTTTTTGCTTCAACTGAACTTTGCATAAGTTCAATTCTTGGGGGTAGGGTGGGCGGAAAACCTGTAATTATAGGTGCAATATCATTCGCTGAAGAACGCAGCTTTTCAAATTTAATTATAAACCCTAAATGTACTTAGCTAATCGGATCAATTGCAAGTCACAGCAAACCGCACTCTAATTTTCAAGACAGATGAAATTTTACCACCTCTCAGCTGCTGTGAGAGCCAGCATCAGGTGAGAAGACAAACCAGACAAGCATGTTTTCCAAGCACTACCTTACAGCAGATTTTATGACTGTGTTTGTAGAGATGTTCCCTGCAGATCTCTGATTTGCTAAGGCTGGTTTTATCTTGCTGAGCAGCAATCACCCCTCTGAGGAGGCAGCAATACCTTTCTTGACGGGTCCCATCATCCTTCCTCAAAAAAATCCTGCTTCTCTTCTGTGTTCATGCAACTCAGATGTCCTTTCTGCTTCCCTTCTGTCTTTATGCAACTCAGACGTCATCCTTCACGCTGCAGGCTGCAGCACTCTTGCCTGTGCCCACAAAGCAGGCCAGTTGTCAAAAACCTCTTTATTAATTTATGGGAGTAAGACCTCTTTCTATACGTTCTACATATAGAAACAGGTGACATCTCAAAATAGCTCCTAAGCAGTCCTGCCCCAGACCATAATTACTGCGCTTACTCTACCAGACCTGCAGCAGAGACTGAAATAAAGTCTTTCTTCAGGTACTTGCTCCAGCAAAATTATTTTGCCACCATTCGTTCTACTTCCACTGCTGAGGGGGGGAGGCTATAGTGTCAGTCCAGCTCTGCAGGATCTCTACTGAATAACGAGCCCTCACAACAGGAAAATGGCTTATGTGTTGTGACTCTGGATCATCAAAACCTTCTGGTTTCCCTTTATCTTTTGTGCAATATCAACCCTTTCTTTTTTTCTGCAATCATGAGTTCTTTTAGATGGAGACCACCTCCTCCTTGTGACTGTGCAGTGGTTAGAATAATGAGAAATAAAGCTTAGAATACTACAAGACAATCACATTTTCAGTGCTTCAGCTAGGGAACAAGCCATCAGACCCTGCAATATATGGCACCTCTCTTCACAAGCCTCTGGTAGTTCTGCTTTGCTTGCACAGACTGTCATTCGTATGAATGGTATTGAGGGTACTCTGGGCAAAAAAGGCAAAACCAAGCCCCAAAACAAATGGTTTGCAAATGCTAAGACCAATACTGCAGTCGGTCTACTGTAAATAGAAGGCAAAAATTAGCATATGCAATAATTGCTGGTTTGTTTCATGGTTGTGTTTCCTTTTATTGTAAACATCAACTTTAAAGCTCCTGATGACACAGCAGTTGAAAAATGAGCTGCTCTAATCACAGCATACTCTAAGATTGACAAAAAAGCACTCTTAAAAGGAATTATTATAGCATTATAATTACATAGCTATAATATTATTTGCAATATTTTCACTTACGTTGGCGTCTCAATTCCATGGGGCTGGCTGTTTAAAGCACAGTTTCTCAAAGAGCTAGCTTAGCACAGAAAATCAGAGACAACAGGTAGACGTAATGGGCAGGCGAAAGGCACAGCAGAGGTAAGAATAGCCTGACAGCTGTGCCAGATAAAGTAACCACTATTTTCCTCTTTTTAATAAATTTTGGCACACATAGGGGCAGGCAAATCAAAGCAATTCAAACGCTGCCAGAGCCCTATTGACATCTATACAGTGTGCTGCTTCTCTATGAAAAAAACGAATTTCCTCTAAAACACTCCACAACCTCCAAGGACTGGGAACGTGCCCCAGCATCACCCTCTCTAATATCTAACAAAGAGATGAAGCCTGGGCTGGGAGAAAAGCACCGAGAAGCATGAGGATCCCGAGGCAAGACAAGCAGGTAGACAATCAGGAGCAGAGCAGCAAGGAGACACTGAAGAGCAACACGATCCCAGATGTGTGAGATGGGGTGCCAGGCCTGGCCAAAGACCAGTGAGGCCAGTGTCTCACCCCTGAGTAAAGGGCGAATGTGGGGACAGCTCAAGAAAGTTCTCCTAAATTCTAATACTTTGCAGCTCAATAATCTCCTGAGCCAGAAGCACTACCTGTGGACCTAACATGAGATTTTTCTTCTGCCTGTTTGTTTTCTGACTGTACGTAAGCATTTAGCTTCCACTGTATCTTCCAGAGCTTCATAGCTGAACTAGATCTTGTACCGAGAGTTACTGTCGTTTGTTTGCTTTGACCCTCTCACCTAAACGTTAAATTGCTGTGGAAGAAGCAGTGAGCAGCTGCTCCTCATTCACCTTCTTTGTGCAACTCTATTTTACAGACTGTGACCCTACCCTCCTAGAGTCACCTCTTCTGGATTGAAGAGGTATCATCCACGGCGGCACTGATTGTGCTGAAGCTGTTCATAGGGAAATTCTTTGATTCTCCTTGTTGCCTCTTTGAATCTCATCCAGGTTTGCCGCTTTCCTTTTCAAGAGGATCTGAAGTACACAGTCTACAAGGCTGTCCTGGGTGCCAGACACAGCAAACTTCCCTAATCCTGCAGCACCAAGGAAAAGCCAAACTTCTCAGGAAAAAAAAAGGGAACTCCTGGAGTGCCCCGCTCAGTGCTGCCACAAAGGTCTTCAAGTCTAGCACCCAACAAAGCTTCAGGCTCAAAAAACCATGCAAATAATCACTTGCCACTTCCAGCTCCTCACAGTTTTTGCTCACTTGCAAGCATAGGAACATCGGCACGGATTGGATTGTTTCAGTTTTTGAAACGTGTAGTCCTCTCACAATAACTGTTCATGCTTTATGGACTTCCAGACATCCACAGACCACATGCTGAGTAACATTGCTGTTCAGTGCTTTAGCACACAGCCAAACGGGAGTTAAGGGGACAAAACAAGTTTGACTCAAACTGCCCTCTCCGGTACAACTAACTGCTCAGGAATTTTCTGTATATATTCAAAACCACTTTTATACAATCTGATGCACATTTGCCATGCTAGAAGTTCACACATGTGTGCTTGAGTGTGGTTCACTGTTTCGGACCTGAGGCATTAGAGATTAACACTTTCTTGTGAGGATGGGTCTTAATACAGAGAAACCACGCACCACAGGGTTCACAGCTGAGCCACCTATGAACCCCCAGACACAGCACAAAGAATATGGCCAAAACCCTGTGAGAGATTTCTGCCTGTGTTTTTAGGTCAAATACTAACAAACATCAACTATTTTGTCACAGTAGCTAAACTATGTGCAATACTTTATGACTCACTAAAAACTTGGAACAGCTGTAAGGAATGGTCAGTAAACTTAAGCAAGGCCAGAGTGGATCAGCAATTGTACTAAAATAAAATACTACAAACCTGAGTGATAAATTGCATGAGATGCCCATAATGGAAGGCTTGAGGCTGTTGTTGCAAAGGATCACCCATGAAGATGGAATCACTGGACAAAAGACAAAGTCAATATAGAATCATACAATCATAGAATAGTTAGGGTTGGAAAGGACCTTAAGATCATCCAGTTCCAACCCTCCTGCCATGGGCAGGGACACCT
>JAVHNF010038657.1:9313-19936 GCA_034783455.1 Micropsitta finschii
GTACAGCGTTTTCAGGAAGCAGAAAAAAAAATCACTTTTTTCAGAAAAAACTGTTTTGTAGTCCACCTTCTAAGGCAGTGCATGAGTGATGTCTAAGCTACCTCTAACGTCATCCAGTGATTCCGAAATAACTAGAAGTTACAAAGACTGACTGAAGTTCTTTTCTGCACATGAGTTGTACAGCGTTTTCAGGAAGCAGAAAAAAAAATCACTTTTTTCAGAAAAAACTGTTTTGTAGTCCACCTTCTAAGGCAAACATCCTTTTTTGTACTCCAGGATGCCCAATATGGTTATTGGAGGAGAGTCCAGAAAGAGAAGAAAAATAGTAGTGAGGCAAATACCATTGGAAGACACCGGGGCACAGAGAGTGGAAGAAGGGAAAAGGTAAGAACAATTCTAGAATTCACTCAGTGTTGTCTGTCTTTGATGCAAAAGTCAAATGAGGACTGACTTGTCATTCTGTGCTTATGTACAAGATGGCCAGATCCATGGTCAGTACCTGCATCGTAATATAACCACATAACATAAAAATTAAATAGAAGGCACAGCTACGTAAAGTAAGAATTACATTTGAACATGGTGATTTATATAATTCATCATCAGTAGAGGACTATGTACATAGTTTAATATTACTATATAGAAGGAAGTGCTGTGATGTCCAGAATGTGATCCAAAAATTTAGTGTCAGGGTGTAAGGTATTCTGTACTTGTAGTATGCTGTCCAGTCGATTATTTTACTACATCTATTAACCAAGGATGCTACAATGAACTCCTAATAATGAAGCAAAAAGACTCCATTCTCAAACTTAGGTTTAAATGTATTCTTGCATTTAACATGCAAGTTTTAATACAGAATAATTGAATTTACAAGGAAAAATGTATGTAACAGTTACAGTTTAAGTTCAGTATTTGCAGAGCAAATCCTGTCCACTAACATGTGTATCCCAGTTTCTATGATACATCGTATGATATATACCATTATGTAGCTGGTGAGCTAGGCTGGCACTCAAACGATTCACTTAGGAGGCTGTTTCATGTGACTAAATGCGGGAGGCTGAAGGCCACTGCTTCCTTTGGTAGAATAAGATATTTTCTAGGACTGAAATCCTCTCTCCCGTCTTAACTATGTTTTCTTCTAGTCAGTTCTATTAGTCACTTTTCTAATACATAGACTACAGAATATAGGTTAATGCTTTACAAAGCATATATCATTCTCAGGTTAATATTAATAAGCAACAGCCTTTTCCTATGATAAAAAAATTTCTGCCAAATTCACAGCCATGGTAAATTCAATTTTATTTGGTAACCTCATAGCTACTTGTTGTGAAAGGTTATTTCACCTATAAACATCTGCTTTTAATCTGCCTTTGCACTATGATTGTTTAAAAGATACCATCAGCTTTTACTTACTATATCTAACAGAGCTGTTCAGATTTCATCAAAGTTGTTAATGATGCAATGCTTTTCTTTTTTCTACTATGAAAAATAGCAATTTAGAGCAGTGATAAAGAACAAAATGAAATAACTTAAATATCTATTTTTATTGCCTCATTTTTGTAACTTGTTTTAGTTTGCCAGTAAAATAATCAATGGTACAAAGCAATATAACAAAGTTGAGGATATGTCTGTTGTTCTTTAAATTCTATGACTCACTGAACTGAAAGCCAAAAGCTTAGTTTTGCTAAGAGCTATTTGATACTGTATATCTAAATTATACACTTTAATGGCTATATCTTCCCCAAAATAGCTAGTAAAATGCTGCATTTAAAAGCTGGTATTTTTACTGGGAACATTATGTGGTACAAAACTCTGAGGTTTTTTTCTGTACACTGCAGATTTTGCACTGAGGTTTTGCAGATTGTAACTGCTATTGCAAGGAATATTAAAATGCTTATTATTGTTATTATTGTACATAGATTTCTATAATTCTCATGACTGTATTCCTAGAATTAATGATGTCGTTGTTAGCTTTCTATTAATCTGAAGACAACAACCCCATTTGTAAGTGTGATGTAGAATGTACATATGAATAGGTCATGGCAGTTAGAGATGACCTTTCTGATCTGAGAGTTTCTGAATATGGATTAAGAAGGTCAGTCATTAATGCCATTCAGCTAACAAGTGAGCAATTTTATGGAATTCATTTTAGTCCCAGAGCACCAACTCCTGAATATATTAGTCTCAGTATGCAAAACATATTGTTAATCACTTCCAGTCAAATGCTGGGAAAAGAATTCTACATACTGTTCCTGTAGGTTAAGCTGAAAGATTTGGTCAATGGCTTAATATAAGTTTTCAGAAAGACAGTAGCCTTGGTTCCTTCCAAGTGGTAGAAGAAGTGGTAACCTTAGTTTCTTCTATCTGTGGTAGATTCTGCTTTCAGATTCTGCTTTCAGGTGGCAATTTGCCTTAGATTACCATGGTGAATTTCTTCAGCAATGTCTTATTTTGCTTCAGAAGTTGTCTGTGCAAACAATTTCATTCTAATTGAAGCATTTCTGTGGCAGAAGTATCTTTCTTTTGATGAGTAGTGAAATAGGTTTATATGAACCTCTATGTAAACTTTTTCTGTGGCTTTTTAAACACAGAAGTCCTTAGGTATTAGTTTAAGATCTCTTTCCTACCACTTTGTAAAAAATGGAGAAAGAGAGAGGCTTCTTCAGTGGGAGATCAGAACAGTTTACTCTTCAGTCATTCAGTTTATGAAGAGCTTATGCCTTTGTAGACTGGTATTCGTTAAGACTGCACATGCAGGTTTGCCAGATATCTGTTTGTCAAGGCTGCAAAAGCACCTTTACTGTAAAGTTTCCATACTGAAGGAAAACTAATGTTCTAAGACTCTAACATAACAGCAACAATGGAATGTAAATCTTAATACTGCAACATTTTGCTTATAAACACTAACCTTAGTGGGATCCACAGGCTCAGTTAAGGACAAGGGGCAGGAAGACACTGCTAACAAAGTTTACCTAACAAATACAATTTGCTAATCTCCTAATTCTGCTTAAACATAAGACAAACTTTTTTCCTGGAAAGGAGACTGAACACTAGAAAGGTGTGGAGTCTGTCTGTAGAGACAGAGTCTCTGCAGCTGAACAGGTTCATGAGCAACCTGGTCTAAGTGACCTTGCTTGAAAAGGGGGTTTGCATCAGTTGACCTCTAGAGGTCCCTTCCAAGCTCAGCAGCTCTGTGATTTGATGAGATATTTTCGGCTTCCAAAAGAGGAGTAGGTAGAGTCATGATTCCTTCAGCTACCTATGCTTCAGATGTGAATCAGATTCCTCATGTAAGGCAGCCTTTGCACTAAAAAAGGTTAAATGTGCACTCATTATTTCATTATTTTTGTGTAATTTTGGCCATGGGGCAAAGGCACTCTTTCAGTTATAAGTCATACTAGAGAATACCTGGTATAAGGGGAATGACAGATATGTCCAAGGCAAATGTGCAATCATTCTTTTATTCACCACTGAAGGGTTTAATTCAGCACATATAACAAAAGCTATACATACACAAACTCCTTCATTTCCTCTACGGCATGACACTTGTAAATACCATTGAAAAGATTGCATGTGTCCAGTGACATTTGTAATCGAATAAAAAACTTAAGAAAATGAGATCTCTAAGGGAGAGGTGGGAGAGAAATTTACAGCTCTGGATTAACACAGTGTTGCCAGTTACAGATGAGTAAAGAATGTCTCACAAATAGGCAAAGATAACAAAAAAATAGCAAGCTGTTGCTAGAATAAAACACATGCGGAAAGGTGTATGACCAAACATCAACAAAGGAGAGTGAAATTGAAAGATCAGTGTGACCTGAGGCTGCTGAACCCCATGTTTACCAACAAACATTGAACATTATAATCATGCACTTGAGGAAAATTCAATTTTAAGTTCAACCTAAACCAACCTAATTTTTAGAACCCAAAAAAATGAAGGTTCTGAAACCCAACACCTCAACAGGGAAAAAGTGGGAGGACAAGGAGCAGCAGAGAGGAACTGTTCTGTAATAACCATACACCCCTTATTCCCCCCTGCGCTGCCTGCAGTGGGGGTAAGGAGTCTGTGGGGAAGAGTGAAGTTGAGCTTGGGAAAAGGGAAAGTAAAAGTGCTAATGTTTTTTTCTCACTACCGGAATAAACATTTTAACTGGTAAAAAAATAATTTCCCGCAACTTCAGTCTCTCTCGCCCACAGTCCTAACTGGTTCAAAACCTCCTTGTCTTTATCTCAACCCATGAGCTTTCTCATCGTATCTTCCCCTCCTGCCCCACTGAGGAGGGCAAGTGAGTGAGCAGCTAGGTAGATGTTTGGGTGTTTGCCACAACAGGTAGTGTGCTTTCATCATGCTACATTAGGAAGGCTGACACAGCATAACGTACTTCGTCCCACTCTGATGTCATTTTAGCCAGCTAATACACAGCATACATACAGCACAGGTCAAATTAAGGTGAAGGTCCTGAATCAGTGAGACCTGTAACAGTCATCTAGCTCAACTGCCTGCAGCTGCACTGGTAGTAGTAGACAAGCTAGCACATATACTTAAGGTAAACATGTACAAGGCTCCTCTAACCTCAGAACGTATCCCTACAGAAACCATCAAGACTGATGAGAAATGAGTGTTCTCTTATTTGCACTCAATCCAAGTCTATAAAACGGCTCTGGCAAACACGAAGTTTCCATTTTCTGCGCCCCTGTGATGTACTGTACTTACCAAAATATGGTTCATTTGGGCATCCTTTCAAGCGCACCCCCTTGTGAGTGCATTCAATCAGAAAATGCCTTACAAGTTCATTTGACATATCTCCAACTGTGTGGAAAAAAGAAAAGAAGGCTCATGAAGAGAAGCAATGAAGAGACAACAGCCTCACAAATTAGCAGGTCTTTGTGAAGCAGTTTTCCACATTACCACGAAATGCTTTATATACAACATGCAAAGAATACATTAGACCTGCCCAGCTGCAAGGTTACAAGCTGTAGTAAAAAGGCCATTTTGCAAAAAACAAACAAGCAAATAGCTCACTTGAGACAACCAGAGGAAAAGCTTTTGTAACCGTGAGTGAGAGCCAAATACTGGTTTCTAAGCAGGGTCCCAACTACAGACAGGAACAGGAATTTGGAGATCTTATGGTTAGAATTTGTATCAGAATTCTATGCAGAATTTCTAACCACTGGAAGAACTTGTATCCAATGTGACAAGTAAAAATGTGACAAAACACTCAGATTTCTAGTGATGGTTTTGCTCACACAACTCTTCCAGATTAAAGCAATAGACAATTGAGCTACACCAAGGTAATGATGCCAAGTCTCTCAGTGAAGTTTTAAAGTGTTTGCAGTTTTACACTAAGTCTTTACCCCTGAAAACAGTTACATGAAATCCTCAGGTTTCACCAGGTTTTTGAAGTTTTTCTCTCTGGTTTATTGTCCTAGACAAATCAAAAGGTTAAGCTGGATGTAATGAGGAGGTTCAAAGTCCAAGATGCACAGAAAAATTCCCTTGAGCTTTAATATTCCTTTAAACATACATACACACAGATATAAATAAGAAAACTTCATTACTTCTTGAAAGGCTGGTTCACAGCATTTCACACCTGACTAGAAACTGATTCTGTCTCCAAGCAATTTAAGGGTTATTTCATAGCGATGGGACAAAGTTACCCAACCATTCAAACCTTAACAAAAGAGCAGCAACACACAAAAGCTGCTTTTAACCCTGATCTATCAGCCACAGTCCAGGAAACACAGGACTTCAAGGGCTGACTTTCAAGCTAATACAGATGAACACATTAATCTGGACAGCAGAAACTTCCATGAAAGCAAATATTGCAGAGACCACCTTTTCAAACAGCTTACTGTTTGCTGTTATGCTCCCAGAATATTAAAACTGAATGACTACAGGGGTATGTGAGAAGGGGAAGCCTGGAACAAGAAAATCTGCAGGAAACTGAAAAAATTTGTGCCTTCTAGGATGAAACAGTGGGGATCAAAAGAGTTAAATATCACACAGTTAAGAAGTGGAAGAATGCTACAGTCTCAGCTAAGTTTTCTCTTACTACTACTTATCTGTGGCACAGCTAACACAAGCTGGCTCTTTAAGACAAGTAGAGTTGGAACTTTCACGTGTTCTGGAATTCAAGGGTCTGATGATGGAAAAACTTATTACTAAAATCACCTACAGCCACTCTCCATTTACATCCTTGTTGCCATCGCTGCCTCTGTGCACTCCTGTCGTGGTTTAAGCCACACCACTTCATTAAGTGAGACACTGCAGTGGTTCTCCTGATGCTTCTTTGCAATAAAATGAAGGATTAAATGGCAAATTTGTGTTAGAAATTATCTCAAGATACCAGATTAAGTGTACAGAACTTGAAATAACTTGCTTTCTGTATGTTTTCCTCATTTTACCTTTCACAACTATCAGGCACAAGTTATATATGGAGGCACTGGAGCTGGGAGAGTAGGTGTATTTAATCACTCCTTTAAAGCAACTATCACCTTTCCTTAGGGAACCTCCTTAGATTTGTACCTAATGTAGAACTGTCTCAAAACAAAACCTTAGGGCCAAAAATATTCATCCTTCCAGCCAAGCTAAAGCTTTACAGGGTGGTATGGGGATCAAAGGCAGATTTCTGATTGCCTGGGAGGACCCATGGTTTCCTATTAGGTTGCTAAGGCACAATACATGCTCATCTGTAGTGAACATACATTTACAAGCCATGGTGAAACTATAAAGTACAACAGACAGTTTATCCAATCTCATTTAACAAGGTACCAAAGGGAGCCTGTAATTCAAGTTGCATTTACTAGAAGAGGGAAGATTCCTCTAGATTGTTACACTGTAGTAAGAACTTCCTAGTATATATGGCTTGTTAAATAATAGATAGAAGAGCATGGAGTACCTTTCTTGTTTAACTGCAGCACAGAAGGAGGTGGTGTAGCAACTTTCATTGCTAGTCCATAGGCTCCCCGGAAGGAATGACTGTCTCGAACAATGAATGAGCCAGGTTCCTTGTCCTTGAGAACAGCAATGGCTGCAGGGATTCCAGGAAAGAGAGAGAAAAACAGTTCTAGAACAATGCACATACCCAAGAAGTACACAAGTCAAAATCTGTAATTAATAGGAGACTATTCTCTTTCTCTGCCCCCACTGCTGCAGAAGATAATACAGTCAAACATATTTGGGGGATATGAGTGGAAACATCTTGCGCAAATCTCATAGATACTTCTTTCGAAATACATCTGAAGTATGGATCCTGACTCATTTTTAAACTGAGAAGGACATGCAGGTCCCACCAGGATTCTTACAACCACTGCAAGAGCAAGTTGATTCCTGCTTACATTTTGCCAACTTGTTAGAAGCATGACAGACAGCACTCTCTCATTCCCAGGCTGACTACACAGCACTGTTGATTTCCCTATGAAGCTTCACCATACGGAGCAGATCTGTTTTCATCCACCACTGAGTTTCTGTTCCTACTAAGCAGTCTCACTCCCTTACTACTTTTGAAACAAGGGAAACGTAAGAGAGTATTTACTCTTTAACTGTCCAAGCTTTGAAATATTTGACATCTGTATTCTGTGAGCTCTGCTGGAAGTGGAAAATGAAGTTCTCCCCAAGAGGAATCATCTGCAGGGAAAATGCTCCTGCTTTGCATGAGTTTGCTGCAGACTTTGAAATCAAGCAGCCCAAAACCTTAAACTCAAAAGGTTCACCTAATGAGTGACCTTAATTTAGTCAAAATAAAACATCAGTACTTTGCCTTAGTCTTTTCCCCCTTGAACTCTTTGGAAATGCTTGTTTCCAGAGTTTCTAATGATGAGGAAGCCTTCACAGAAACCCTGGGAAAAGCCCAGATTTGACCCTGGAGTCTTTTAACTGTATACAGAGAACATGGAAATTCTGCACATGGGGCATGAAGCCACGCTTTGCAAGGCCTAAGCAATGATTACATTGTAAACACACACACACACACACTTTATTTTTTTCCATGAAAAAGAGTAGGAACAGAAAATCAGGAAAATGCAGACTAACTGTTTCTCCTGTTGAAGAGATTTATATTCTCTTGTATTAGCTGTCAGATGGTGAAGAAAACAACCATCTTCACAACCACAGAATCCCAGACTGGTTTGGGCTGGAAAGGACCTTAAAATCATCCAGTTCCAGCCCCCTGCCATGGGCAGGGATGCCTTCCACTAAAGCAGGTTGCTCAAAGGCCTGTCCGACCTGGCCTTGAACACTGCCAAGGATGGGACAGCCACAGCTTCTCTGGGCACCCTGTGCCAGTGCCTCACCACACTCATTTAAATCCCAATACCTAAATACTGTGGATAGGTGTACATCGGGAATGCAGAGTCACGCTGCTGAGTCTGTGTTATAGATTTCTGTCAATTGTTTCACAGCATCTCTAGATGACCCGATGAAATCGTATCTGTGCTAGCCAAACACACCAGAAAAGTCAGACACACATACACACAGAGGTGCAGCACTTGTTATCTTGTCACACCACAGCATGCCTGCACTTTTCACACAGTGATATCCTTTCTACATTTTACTCTTGCGGTACACAACTTCTCGTCGGAGACCTTGGATGCTCAGGCCACTGCTGGCTGAAAGGGCTTGTTAGCCCCACCAGGGAACTGCATTATCATAGTGGTTTTCAAGTTGAGAATTGCAATTATCCAAACTGTCATCTACTGAAGAAATCTGTAACCTTTTAGAAGAGAAATGTGGCAGGAATATTTCATTTTGTTTGTAGCTAAAAGAAAAGGGAAATATTTCTGGTATTACATTATAAGCACAAACTGACTTGCAACTGCTGCCAGCACGCATCTCTGTAAGCTACAAAGCTATTTTTGCCCTGTCAGGCTTCAGTGGAAATATATTGATACGTGGCATAGCATCTGCAGCTTTTGTTATTGTAGTCCCTCACAGTAAAAGCCCTAAGGTCATCCTGCAAACATCTTCAGTATTATCTTGATGTCCTTTATCTTCTACGGAAAAAAAGAATGAGAAATTTGGGGCAAACAACTGGCTTCTTTGGTTCACACTACCACTAAATAAATACCACTAAATGTGGTATCTTCACTGAGAAGCATATTGTCATACAATATACTCATAATGTACTTCAATAAGATCTTGCTGCCCAAACGGAGAATGCAACTTGTTTTACAGGTAACTTGCTACTCACACAACCTGGTGTATCTCCATTGACTTCTATGGGCTGACAACCTTTCACATGTGGCAGAAACATAGAGCAGGGCTTTTTACTAAAGGGTTTAGGCACTGATTGAACCCAGGAGTTAAATGCTTAGGTGCCTTTAAACATCTGACCACTAGAACCACTCTTAGTATCTTCTGATAAGCAAACCTAACTTGAGACAACAAACTAAATCACAGTTATTTCCAGATACCCAAACTATACCAGCAAAATTGTATATCATCCTTCATCCAACTGACAACTGTTGTTTGGAAGTTATTAACAGCTTTGCTGCAGGGAAGGTATCTCAGTCAGGGATCATCTTGGGTTACGGACAAATGAGGGAGTAGAGATGCCAAAGTAGTCTGTGGCTTAACTTTTCAAAGAAGGCTATCACAAGGCCAGAGTCGAAGGAAAACTCAACAAGTGAAGGTACAGGCATTAATGTACTTTAATGTGGACGACAGATATTCTTTCATATGACCCAGATAAAAATCACACTCAGTTCTCCCTGTATCTCCTTTTTTAGTACTCACAAACAGAGCTTTTACAGTGCTTTGAATTAGATCTGTGATTTGTGAGTGACACGTATAATAATTAGACTGTGAAGATGTACAGTTAATCCATTTAAAGGTGTAAAGCAGTCCATTTAATGAACATTATAGTCACATTAGACTTGGAAACATCTAACTCTTTTGTTGAATAAAAAGAAGTTCAATGAGATTAACTTCTCTTAGTTGGTTTTAAAGAATACTCAAACATGTCCTACTCTGATAGTGTACTATTCCTTGGTGCATGGTTTCTGCATACCAATGTCTTCAGTGTAGAAGAGCAAGAATAAGACTGGGAGACATTCTATTTCAGTTAAATAATTACAAATTAAAGAGGATCACTTCTACTTTCTATACTTACTGTAGTATGATAAGAAGCTGAACTCCTTGAACTTGTAATTATATAACAGAAATGTTAATCTGCTGGTTCGGTATTCAGTTCTACTGCATTAAATGTATTCTTACAATTATCAAGTTTACTACATGGCACATAGGCATTTCTATTGGGAAACCTATTATTTGATCATATCAGATTTTGACCATAAATACTGTAATGGAATTCTGTTTTCAAATCTCTCCCTGCCACAAAATGACTAATGAGGGTTAATACACCTATGTAGCTTGAGAACCTGAAAAAACCAGTTGTATAATTTCTGATTTTCAATTTGTAATGCTGAGCTTCCCATTATTTTCCACAGCCTTGTGCAATTAATAAAAAAAAAGGAAAGATTTAAGCTAGAGAACATATAAGTCCAAAATACGCTGAGTAACTTGTAATAAAGAAATTTAATTCTAAATATATGTACTTTAAGCAGCTGTTCTCCTCTTAGGAGAAACTCATTTAGGCTTAAGAGTTACTGGCCGAAGCTATCTTCTTT
>JAVHNF010038661.1:18620-35935 GCA_034783455.1 Micropsitta finschii
TGTTTGAAAACAACAACAACAAAGAAAAAGCTGGAGAGTTCTTGATACAGAGCACAAGGCACCATAATGTCATTTACATCCTGGTGTCTCTTCAGCAGCAAGTCCCCAGCAATCTCTGGTCACAGAACCATCTTTGAGGAAATGGGTCCAAAACCAGGGAATCAAATTACAGTACCTGAATAATTTCAGCCCTGACAAACGAGACTGGGAAATAAATCTCTGTTGGAATACCCTGAAGTTTTTCTTCTTTTCTCCGAATTTTAAAAGTGTGGAACTTTAAGTGCAAAGTTCAGAGCATTTTCAAGTGCCTCTTACCTGGGCAGACAGAGATCTCTTCTTCAGCAGAGTTTCCTGTGGCAGTGTCTGGGTTCCTTTTACTGCCAAGTGGAGTCAACACAGAGATGCTGTTCAAAATATAAATACAATATCAATCTCCGATCCAGTAGGTGTGACAGCCACACCAGCCTGCCTCTCACAGCTCAGGACAGCAGATGATGCCATAATTTCCAAGCAGTCAATATCTGATAGCCAGAAATAGGACAGTCAGACCAGGCTAACAGCAAAATATTGGTATAAAAAGCTGTCCTAAGCAAAAAACGCAAAGGGAACATTTTTATCTTCTAGAAGCTCTTGACAAAAAGGCACAAAGGGCCACTATCGCATGTCAAGGGAGCAAAAATACCTGCTCACAACTGTGGGACTCTCGATTCTTTCTACTCTTGGAAGATTTGGGAGCTGTGCAGGTAACAGCAATGCGCTTCTTTCTATCTGGGGAAGGAAATCCCCAGAAAGAAAAGACACGGAGTTGCTTTATCCCACACTACCCTCTCCCTCCTCACGCTGCTAATTTTCTCCCTTATCACTGTGCACAGCAGCCAGAAGCAGCACCAACACAACAAAAGGCAGGGCTTCCCTGCAGCAAAGCCCTAATAGCATTAGTGTGGCAGTTCCTTCGAGCAGCACCGGGTCCTGCTCCTCTTGTCCTGACCTTCGGATTCCTCCTTTTTCTTCTCTCCCTCCCAACACTGCTCAATGTCTTTCTGGAACAAGCAGGCACTGCTGAGTAAGTCTGGCACCCATGCTGACACGCACCGCGCCTCGCGTGGCTCTCTGATGAGTCTGATCGAGTATGCAAGAACACACTTTAAAAACATGAATCCCCATACTGACAAATAGAAAATTTATTAAGCTCAACCACAGGCCTTGGAGAGCAGAGAACAGCCACTGCTGATTTATGATAAATAACAAAATTCCGATAGGAAATCTCAAGTGGCTTTTCTCTCTAAATAAAGCATCTCAGAGCATTTGTTATGAATCCAGGCTGAGTGTGTTTTACTCCGTGTCTAACATTAGGGCTCACTTCAAAAGAAGTCATACAAAACAACTTGCTATGACATTTATAAAATGGGCTAATCAATTTGAAGTCAAACCACATTTCTTGCTACACCAACTATCTCCTGGTAACAAAGCCTATAATCATTTATTAAAACCCCAATGTACCCTGCTCCACACAAAGTGTAAAACAATCAGGCAGAGCAGCCCACAGAAAGCAAAGCAGCTTCTTCCCACCGCTCCGCTTCCTAAACTGCTTCACTACCCCCAGACAGCTCCGAGCCGTGTGCTGCTGTGAAGTGCTGCTGAGGGCAGCTGGTTGGGGTGCCTGAGCCTCACCCAAGAGAGGGCTGTGCTGGCAAATTACCAGGAGCCAGATGGCAACACTTAATGTGCACAAAACTGCAAAGACTGCAGCCATTGCTTGCCTTGCTGCAGATGTGCCAGCTGCTGACAGAGGGGCTGCAGCACCCAGCTGTGTTCAGGCCCCAAGAGGTGCAGCCAGGAGCTCCTGGGCAGCTTGAGGAATGTCCCGAACTAACCCCACCAGTCACACCAAATGGAAGAGTTCCCTCTCTTCCCATATACAGCCCTGGGCAATTCTGCCTTAAGGAGAGGGCAGCGCTGCAGAGCGCACACCTCAGTGCCTTCCACGCAAGCACAAGAGCTCAGAACCGGGCTGTCACAGACTCATCATTGTCAGCAGCAATGGCAGCAGCAGGTCCCTCCTGCTCCCCAAGGAGAGCTTTAAGTTTGTTAGAAAGGTGCAAGCAAGAGGGATTTTCATACTCTGCATATTGATATTAACTGCTCAGGCCAAATGCTGTTAGATCAGAGGAGAGCTGGCAGTTCTGTTCCAAAGCAGGTTTAAATGATAAAACCCAGCAAATTAAAACCATGACATTATCTGGCCTCTCTTATAACTTGCTCCTTGAATCTTCTCCCATTTGCCCTTCTTCTACCCCAGCCTTCGCTGCAGAATTGCATCCCACAGGAAGGAGAAGGAAAAAAAACGGAAAAGAGAGGAGTAGGCTTAAATCTGAAGAAAATCATGTTGACTTGTCCCACACCTGTCATCTGCTGAAGTGGCTTTTCTGGAGCACTGCACTCTATCTTTGGCTGATAGGCAGTGCCGTCTGGCTTCCTCCTCCCTTCTTTCCTCTTCAGCAGTAAGGCAAGAACATAAAAATACACACAGAAATCCAGTAAACCCTCCGCCGTGCTGCCTATGTGCCTTCCCTGGCAGACCACGTGATGGCATCGCTATAACTCACCTTCAGCTCACCTCCCCATCTTCACAGCTCTAGGGCACCACGTCACATTAGCTTCGGAGGGCAAGGATCAAGTCCTCCTACTTGTACAAGGATGCACCTTGCATGTTTTATAAAGTAATAAGGGTAACTGATCTCTTCTCCCCAGCTGTATCCCACCTCTCTCCCACACTGCTCCAGATCCATGGATTTCCAGGAATACCCGACAGCAGACAGCTTTTTCAGCAAGCCCTGCAGTGAGCCCCAGTGAGACTGCACCCCAAAACATTGCAGGGAGAGTGGCAGGGCCCCCATCACCAGAGTGAGCCCGTGAGCCTCACGCTCTGGAATCACCATCCTCACCTCTGTGCCACTTGCATGGGTTCCCCGTCCTCACGCGCATTGTCCGCAGGGAGCGCTTGGGAGGCCTGGAAAGCAACATTCTGGTGTTATGCAAACAATGTACACGGATCTGCTGGGTCATCAGGTTCTGTCCCTGACATCGCGCCCATTCTGTCATGTACGTTTTTTCTGTAAATGGCCAAGTATCCATCCTGAACCAGGCAGCTCTTCTCCTCCATCACTCCTTTTGGTAAGCTCCCTGAGATAACGCCTGGCAGTCCTTTTTGTTGCCCTGCTGTCTAGACATGTTCCTGGACATTCCATGTCCATCCATTCAGGCCAATGTTGCCCAGTACCTTCCACACCCTCTGCCTGTTCCTAGCACCTATCATGACACATCTGTAAGCAGCAGCCATGGCTCTTCTCCATTTGTACTGAGCTAGGCAACCCGTGGATTTTAGTGCCCTCTTACACTCCCTCAGCAACCCAGCAGCCCTCACCTTCTCCAGTTTACAATGTATTTGCCTGAGCCGGGGTGACCTGATCAACTGGTACAGCCCATGCCTGAGCATGAGAAGTGCTGGTCTGAAATTTTGTGTAGATAACATCAGTGGCATTTTTCTTGACTGGGAATCAGCTGTCCCATCAAAGAGAGGGAACAGATTAACCTGCACAATCTACAGCTGGTAAATCCCTGGGCATTTATCCCATTTTTCATTTAGCTCTACGACTTATTCTTTCCTTTAAAATTTGTTCAAAAGCCTTATGCAGTGGCGAGGTCAGGCTAACATGCCAGTCATTACGCAGCTCCCTTTCTTCTTCTCCAGTGTACATGTTACACTTGCCATTCTCTAATCAGATGGAATTACAACGGTTTATTAGCAGTCCTTGCTGTCAGGCCTGCAATTTCTCATGCTAGTTCTCAAAGCAACTCGAGGGGTTTTCCTCCCCCTTCCTCGAGTCTATTAAACTCTCTGAGTTTGATTTCTACCACAGGTTTCAACTTCAATCAGCTCCACTCCTGGATGGCTGATGCACTTCCCCAGCAAGCCCCAAAACAAAGCCTCCTGTCAGATTTCCCTGAAGTGACTCTAAGCCCCCAAATATTCTGTTTTATCTACACTGTTCTGCACTGCTTCACAACCTACCTCATCATTAACATAAAACACCACACCTCCTCTTTTATTTTTATTTCTCTTTTTTCCTGAACTCTGCATATTTTAATACCTCTGCTCTGGTCATGAATATTGGGCCAAGCTTCTGGTTTTCCTACTACATATAAGGCACAACATGAATTCACTAATTCAGGTCATCAGACTAACTCTCCAGAATGGAGTCTTCTCCCTCTGAATCTTTTAAAGACCAAGTGTCCTCTAACTTAATTTGAAAGGCTATGAAATAATTTATTCTATTAGCACTGAGGTTTGTTAGTGCAGGTCCCCAGGCTACCACATCTCCTGACAGGGGCATTGGCTCTGTGCAGACATCCCTGTCACAGCAGTTGGGCACTGCCAGGGTGGAAGGTCTCTGCCCACTTCAGGTGAGGGTTTCAAAGCAGAGGTACAGGCAGCCCCCTTCAAGCACATCCCTTGCACCTCCACTCCACTGGTACAAGACACAGCACAAGGCTTTTTCAAGGACGGCTTTGAATCCCCAGCCTAAAATCACCAGCCCCATCAGCAAAGCAGCCCCAGGGACACTGCAGGGCCCCAGGGCAGCACAGGCGGCAGGGTCTGCAAGCGATGCAGCACAGCGAGGCCACGACTGCTCCGAGCCCCTCCTTTGTCACTGCCAGTGGAATTGTATTTGATAGAAGGAAAAAAAATGGAGACGAGGCACAAGCAAACATCAAACATATCGATCCTGCGAGTAAATCACCTGCACTGGCCTCGGTGCGCGACTGCACAGAGGGGCGAGAGAAAGGAGGAACCTCTCAAGCTGGGTGTGATAAGGCAGATGAAAGGGCATTTGAACATTATTTCCTCTCAAGTAAATACAAGACTGGCAAGGGCTTTGGGCAGGGGCTGGGATGCTGAAGTCTGCTTCCCTTCCCCCGTCCTTATTTTTTCACCTTAAAAATACCAGAAAGGCTGCACCTACATACACATTACAGCTCTTTGAGCTCTTGTGGTCAGGATGAGTGCATTACGAGTTCCCACTCAGTGCCACTAAACCCTCTTTTCTCCCCAAGTATTAATTAGATATTAGCATTAAATGGATAACATAAAAATAAAACACCCCACAATTTTCAATGCTGATTAAGAGTTCATGCCCTTCCCAGCTGCTGCAGCTCTCCAAGGGCTTTAGCATACACCTCCACAGACCTGCAGTCACCCCAATCTTCCAGATTAACGATACCTCCCATTTCCACAGGAAAAGACAAAGAATTAAAGAAAGCCGTTTGCCTGAAGAACCTTTCAGGTCTTTTGTATCTATCCTAACTAAATGAAAAAAGGCACAAGTCAGTTTCTTTCCTCTGCAGGTCACCTCTAAGGCTTGCTTAAATCTGTATCTGCTAAACCCAAGCCAAAGCACTGTCACGAAAAGTCACATTTCAGCACAGGCTGCTCTGCTCTTTTTCTGCAACCAGAAAATGCAGACATGACGTTTTTCCTAAGTGCTCAATATTACAAGACAGAATATAAATATCACAAAACAAGTTAAGTATCTTTCTAACACCAGGGTAAATGATCAAATACACTTGAAAACAGGAACAACAGAGCTGAGGCTTCAGTCACAGAGAAAATAAAGTTATACAATGATCCGGGAGTGAAGTCATTATGAAAAATGAGGGTTGGAAAAGGCTGACACAAACCTAAAATACAGCAGTAATAAATACTTCATCTGACTAGCAATCTGTTTAAACTTAGCAGTGACAGAAAGCTGCCTTCCGCTCCAACAAGAGCCCTGATGGAGACAGAGGCTGACACCTAGCGTCTAGCAGCCCCAACAAGCGAGCCGAGGAGAAGGTGCCCAACCCCACAACAAGGACGATGAGCATGGCTGCGGTGACAGATCACCCGGGACAGGCAGAAGGTGCCTCCGAGCAGGCAGAGCCTCTGCCGGCCACAACCACAGGGCGACGAGGGAAAAGAGCTCTCACAAGGCTGAAGCACGGACAGACGCAGATGAGCATGTAGGTGCAAAAAGGAAACGCTGCACTGCAAGGACAAAAGGCACGTTTCTGTCTGTGAAGGAAAACACATGGCCATGGGTTTATAACCTGTTCTGCCAGAACTGGTGGTGGTCAGCATCATCTCTGTGCTCCCTACCCTCCCTGACACACTGCCAGGCTACACCCTGTGGAGAGGGACAAGTCGGCTGCAAGTCTTTTACCTCAGTGGTTCATTAATGGACAACTGCCAGGCTGCACGATGGCCCCTGCCATTTGTGAGCTGGGCATCAGCCTCTACACTTCCCCTCTCTCTTTCACAGTAAGCTGTGTGGCGAGGGGAGGAAGCCCCTACATTTAAGGGGAGCATTAAACAGCAGTGTCTGCTTTGCAGAAGGGACTGAAGCCTAAAATGGACAGAAGTGGAGGAATGTTCAACCTCTGCTCAGTGGTGAAGCTCTTACCTGGCAGTAGCTGGTGGTTGGTTCATCATCGGAAGTGGAGGTGTCTTCTTCCATGCTGTGCCCTGGACTCTCTGCCTCCCTCTTCTTTGAAGGCAGGAGCCAGGTCATGCTCTCAGACTCCTTCTGCCCATCTGGATCTCCATCTTCTGTACCATCAGCAACCCCATTCTCTCTGCTTATCTGCTCTTCTTTCCCAAGCTCATTTCTGCTCAAGGAAGGACTGGGAACAACTGGGTTGCCAAACTCCTTCTTATGCAGTAGCTGCCTCTGAGCCTGCTTCAGGCTCTTCTGGTAAACTTCCAGCTGACACAAGATGACTTTGGTGTACTGGTTGGGGTCCACCCCCTTGGGGCAGAAGGGGATGCCCCAGTAGTAGTGCACTGTGTCTCTTGCCTCCTCCTGCTTGTGCTTCTCCTCTGCTGCATTCAGTGCACAAAGCTCAGGGGTACTGTCAGGCACCTCGTTCTGCTCTGCTTGCTCTGTGGAAACACAGACTTCGGTGGCACGCCTGGGCTGTGAGCTGTGTTTGGTACCTGTTCCTCCACTGCTCCCCCTGGGGCTGCCACACTGTTCTGCAGTCCCACTCTTGCAGAGCGTGGCTGAGCTCCCAGCACTAGCTTCTCCCACAGAATGGCCAGTGCAGGGCAGGGGCTGCTCTTCTGGTTCATGGCCTGTTGCTCCAGAAGAGCTGGAGGAGCTCATGAACAGTCTCCGAGGTGTCAGTCGCAGGGAGCTTGAAGTCACCCTCCCAAAGGTGGGACTCAGAGAGATGAGGTCCTCTCCCAGAGTGCTGGGTAACGTGTTACTAGAATCACTTCTTGCTGGTGAGGAAAGCTTTTCACTTGACCTTGTCACAGGCTGGCCCTTCCCCGGAGACACGATTATGCTGGATACTAGTGAGCTTTCAACAATTTCCTGGCTTAACCTCTTCAACACTACCAGGGGGCTCCGGGCGACATCCATCTGTCCATTCCCATCAGCTCTGGTGCTCTGTGAGTGGGAGCTGCACTCGGAGCGAGGGGTGTCAGGGCAAAGCGCCAGACCTCCCAGGATCTCAGAGCCTTCCTTCTTGGCAGGCTGGCTTTGGCCTTCTGCACACAACTGAGGGGTTGCATCAGAGTAGTCCGAGGACTGACAGCTCTGAAAAATAAAAGGTTGATTCTCCAAAAGGCACGTACTCTATCAGCAAAGCACACAAAGGGCTGGACTGCAGACCCCGCATCCTGATCAAAACCCTGTACCCCAAAACAGGGTACAGCTGAGGCTCGACTTCATACGCCACACTCACTAGAAATGCTACAAAACATCTACTCTGCAACTACTGCAGTTCCAGCTCATGCTAGAAATAGCTGGGCCCCCACCAAAGCCTTGTTTCGTGCAGTGTGGCAAAGCAAGCAAACAAAGCACAAGCTGAAGAACCCTAGTAAGCCTCTTCACAGAAGCGCACTTACACTAAGGCTCTCAGCAATGGCCTTCCTCAAGAGCTCCTCCTCTTCCTCTTCCTGACAGTTCACTTGTCTGGCTTCTTGCTCACTCATTCTCAGGGCCAGTGCAAACTGTTCCTCTTCAGTCATCTCTACAGCAGAAGAATAGGAAAATGTCAATTCACAGCTGCAGGTGTATGCAAACAGCCACCATATACTCAGCCTGTTGGGAGAAATGTCCAAGGGTCCCACCTCCCCAGAGCAAAACATCTAAACCTCAGCTCCCCTGAAAAGGTGTCCCCAAAACCAGAGCAGGCAACACTAAATGAAAAAGATAACCCAAGTCAGGAACTTCAGCAAGGGTCTCTACCGCAATCTAAGCTCCAACTCCCTGGTTATATTAACTGCAATGGAATATTTTATTTGCCCTCATCAAACAATGCATTCTACAGCTGCAGAACATGTGTTCAAGGAGAGGAAAAGGACGGATTTCCAAAGTGTGCTCTTTTTTCCATCGGGTAGGCTCAGCAGCAAGGCAGGCTGAAGAACACATCTTCTTTAATACACTTTCTTAGCCACCAAAAAGCACATCTCACTGCCTTCTGACACACAGATACCTGCAATACCACAGGAGACCTGCCCAAGAGAGAAAGAGCTGCACGTTGTTCACCCCAAGCCGCAGGTGGAAAGCTCAGTGGAGGATAATGTTCCTTGTTCGGTGGTATTATGGAGGATCTTTCACATGCATACATCCCCCTTCTGCTCACATCACCACTCCACTGCATCACTAAGTCAGTCATGCATGGGGAACAGGTTTCCTACATTTGTAACTGCTATTTCAGCAGAAAATCCTTCCTGAAACAGTCAAGAGCAAACCAGAAGCTGAGACTGGCTATTTAGAAACAAAGCAGTTAGTTACTTTGGAAAACACTTATTTACTCAGATTCAACCCAACACTTCCACTATGCTTAAAATACATAATGCCTGCAGAATGGAGTGCAGCTTGGAAAACAACTCAACAGCACTCTCAGGAGCTGAAAAATACATCTTCTCACTTGAGACAAACTGACAGATTTCCTTCAGAACCCGCTCCCTCCTTCAGGCAGAATCCTGCACGCACCATCTCATGCATGAAGCAAGAGGTTTGCTGCTGATGGGCCACAAGATCTTTAAGACACACGATTTGAACAGGAAGACCGCCCAAGCACAAAACATGCCTCCGCTGCAGCCCATTTCAGGCACAGACATTTCCCTGGATAAAGATGCATTCCAAAGTTGCAGGCTCCCATTTTCCAACCCATCCTCTTCCTACCAGCTGCTCCCAAAACGCAGCAGCGCAGCCTGGGATTGCACTGGTCTTAGCACAGCCTGTACACCACAGCACTACTGCATTGAGATGCATCAACACAGCAGCAGGCTCTGCTTTGCCCTTCCTCCAGCTCTTTGCTAATGGCAGGCTGGTTCTCCCCCAACCAAGCAGGATTTGAAGCATTTCTGGACTGTTCCGATTCTTTTATGTGTCCTACTAAACCAGCACTTAGCTGCAGGTGGGGGTTTTGGTGTGGGGGGTTAATTTCTTCATTTTTAAAGAAAGAGATTGAAGTGAAGGCAGAATGCAGTGCGCTCAGGGCTCATGGGGCTCTTTTGTCCTTGGACAAAGTCATTCTGTGATGTTACAGCCAGGAGGGACCAGGGCAGAAAAAAAGCCGCATCCTTTAATGGCAAGCACACGACAGTTCAGTGTATGAAGAAGGCTCCTGTCCCCAAGAACAGCAGTAATACACGGTGCTTCCACTATACCAAACACCTCCCCAGCATTCAGCTGATTTGTTTCCCTGCCCAAACCATCACAGCAATCGTGCCAGAGCCTTCAAACTCTGCCATGTGCAACAAAACCAATTCACGTGATCAGTGCCCCACAACACAAGACTTTCCACGTGCTTAAATGAAAACAGGGGGCTGAGTGTTCATCAGTTCAGACTATCAACACCCATGAAGCTTAATAAAAAGAAACATTTTTTTGGCGAGTTACTACTGTACATTTTGTTTTCTTCTCCCTCCCTGGCACAGCAATTTCCCCTCTGGAGACAGGGAATGTGCCAGACAAATGCTGCCTCTGGCAAAGAAACCAGCGACAAACAAGATGCACTTAGTGCATGTTCCAGTTGAGTAGGTGCTCCCGAGATGGGGAAATCTCGAGTTTAAATCCACCTGGCATTACGGTGGGGAGAGCAAAGAGCAGCGCTGTTCATGCCTTCCAGGAGACTCGACCTGCTTTAAGCTGAGTGCTGTGGAGCCGATGGGATTTTGTGCTCCACATCTGATCCTTTCTCAGCACCGTGTATTTTATTAAACCTGATGTTGATTGCACTGGCCATAATTTACCATGATTAGAAACCCAGAGTGCTGCGTTACCCCCGACCGACCAGTGTGTGCAAACAGAGCACTTGAGCGCTCCCAAGGCAAGCCACGGGGCCGGGGCTCCGCAGCCCTTGGGAGGAACGACCCCTCTCCATCTGGACAGACACGCTCCATTATGCTCAACACATCGCTCCCGCTGCTGGGTAGGGAAACGCCAGCACCTCCGGCTGGGAATTCTGCGTCTCACACTCCAAAATCTACTCTCCACACATCCATGCCAAAGCAGCAGGAAATCCCAGCGCCTCTCCTGGGACCAGGGCGTCCAAGAGACCCACAGATGGGAAGGAGGGGTCAGGGAGAACTGGTTTAAAGCTACTGCAGCCCTAAACAAATTAAACCATTTCAGAACCTTTTTAAATGCTAATATGGCAATTTGCTAAGCGATTTATGTTCCAGCTTGACGTTTGCAAAGTGAATTAGATGCAAAACCCTACTAGTTGGAGTTCTAGCACTTCCTAGTAAGAGATTTACTCAAAGATAACAGAGATGCAGGATCTCAGTATTTCCACATATCCAAAGTGCAATTACAATAAAAACATTCAAATGTGTGCTTTAATGCTCTGCCTTCCTCCGGAAAAAGAAAGAGAGACTTCTTTAGATTTTGTATTTCTATTTATCCTGTCAGGATGAAACGTCACAGATATATTTAAGTTATGGCTTTAGGTTAAAATGAATAAAACCACAACAAAGCAAAAAAGGGAGGATACGCTTTATAACCAGAGCCTACAAGTAGCTGAAATCTTCCAGTTTTGAGGAGAAAGAAGCTCCTCTTCTACTCAGAAGCTCCAGCTCTTTACAAAAGACCAATTTGCCTTGCAATTCAAAGAATTTATTTAAAGACACTGGGAAAAATAATTACTACTTCAAATGTTAATTTGCCTAAAAGCAAACACCAAAAGTCTAATTATAGCTTCCAATAAATGAGAGAATAGACCCACCATCACACGCACTTAAACAAAAGACCTCCCTCCGACCAAGCAGCACCAGACGCCCCCAAACTCCTCCGCTTCGAGGAGACACACAAACACCAAAGAAAAAAGGCTGGTTTTGCCCCAGGAAGAGAAAAACTATTACCAATAATTTCAACTTCTAGAAATGCAGCAAAACTCCTCATTACACAATGGCTGGAGAGCTGTCCCTGTTTCCTGTGGGTTTTCTGGAGCACACCAAACACCTTCAAGACAGCATCAGCACACTCAACGATGCGATGAGGACATCCAACTTCAGCAACTCCCTGTTCTTAGCACCATATGTTTGGTCACATTTTAACAGCATCTCTAAGGGGGGGTTCAGTGTTTATTTGGTATTCTGTTTCTTTTGGGAGAAAAAGAAGAAAACAAACTAAAGAACTCAATCTCTCCCCATCTCTGCCTTCGCTGTCTTACTTGTTCAACCCAGGACACGCACAGTGGGTTTCAACTCCCACAAAGAGCCAGGCTGTTTCCTGCTATGGCCTTAGGCCTCTATTAAAAACAATTTAATTCACACAGGCCCTGGGAGGACTGACAAGCCCAACTGCTGCTGCTTGTGGAGCACTGGCTGGCGTGCTCCATTTTGTTCACTGATTGCTTTGGGTTTTGCAGGAGACAACATCTCTCCCATTTTAAAACGTTCTGAATTTAACACGCTAGGTGGAAGGCTGCCTTGTGGAGTGCAAGAACATGAGCACGGATCCATTGGGATAGACTGATGTCCAGCTGCCCGACTGCTGTAACAAGTTGGTGCTGTACAGGCCTGGCTCACTGGTCCCTTCTGCTTGTACAAGCCCAGCATTCAGAAATGCTGCTTGCAGAATATGAGCAGGTACAGCCCAGCCTGATCCCTTTGGCATCTATTTATTGGCCTATTGTCCATGAATGCATTTAATCCCTTATTAAAGTTGCTGATGCTGACCCTTCACAACCTCTTACGACAAAAACTTCCAGGAGTTCACTACATGCTGTGTGAAGCATTACTTTCCTTCACCCATTTCAAACCTACCTATCTCCTGCTATTTCCACTGACTGCACCCTGGCTGTAGGAGCTGGTAAACAGCAGCTCTGTGTTCAGCTGAGGCATTGCCTTCCTGATGTGAACTTTGATCCCACCTTCCTCTCTTAACAGAGCAGCCCCAGGCTTTCCAGTCTCTCCTCATAAAGCAGCTGCTCCATCCCCTTTATGGCACGGGCTGCCGTTCTCTGGAGCACCACTGCGTCCTTGAGATGGAGAGACCAGAACTGCACACAGCACTGTTGATGTGGGTGCACCAACACTTTATGTAACAGCAACATGACATAAAGCAAATCTCTTGTTCTTAACACCCTTTCTTGTGTTGCCCAATGCTGCTGGCTCCTCCGGCTGCCTACGAGCCCATGATTTCAGAGAACTGTCAACTGCGACTCAGATCTTCCCTGAGCTGCGACTGCCGGGTCAGAGCATCGTGATGTTTCAGGGAAAGACAGCAGCAGAGGGGCCTGAACAGGAAGGCAGTTTGTGACTGACAGCGCTTTCAGATCATCTTCAACCGAGTTTGAAACCCGGTGAGGAACCAACACCCTCGCACACTTATTTTGGAAGTGCACCAATCTTTGCCTGGGGAGAAAACAAGTGACAGCGTCTATTCAGAAAGGAAAATTTCACCCCTGAGAAGGGTCTTCTCCAGGATCTGTGCTTCCCCCACCCCATCACAGCCTTCTGCAAAGGAAACAATCTCTAACACGAACAGCAGAAGCTGCTCAGCACCAGTCTACTTCCCCAGCCCCACGCTCGAGACCTACGTGCAATTTTTCTTTTAGCAGCAAACTTCGTTCTCTCCAGCTGCTGTTTTGTTCTCTTCTTTTGCAATCCACTCTCCTCCTTTGACTCCTGCTGTAATGGAAAAAACCATGGTGAGTGCATACAGCATGTAAGAAATACTACCAGCTCCCTCCCCCCCACGACTCAGACACAAACACTGGTTGAAGAACAAGCCTCTATTTGTGTGAAATTTGAATTTCAAACATAATTCAAGCACATTCTGTAACTATTAAAAGCTGTGTGATAAGCATAATGAGCAAAAAGAGTTACAGACTGACATAAACAGAGAAGTAGGAGAGACAATAGACTTCATGCCAGTCACCACCATGCACTGCACCTGCTGCCCATGATTTTAGAGAGAATTCATTTGGCCTTGCTAAAACATTGGTATTTGTCTGCACTGAAAACAGAAAAGCAAAACCTTTTTATATCTGAACATCACGCACCTCTAAGCTGTGACTGTTTCCTGCCATGTAGCTTCTAGTACTCTGCCCAGACAATTTCAGGTGACCAAAACTAGAATCCGAGCCATTCTGGGGGACCCTGAGGGCAGGAGAGCCAGCTGTATTTATTCCTCCTGCTATTCTCTCATTGTATTTGCCACAAGCGTTTAATTTCTGAAGCTTGAGTACTCCGGAAACCTGAAGTCTCAAGGCCTCCTGGAAAAATACCCCCATGAACAACCTCAGTGCCTGCTGCTTTAAGCACATGGATTGCCACAAGAATGGTCACAGGCTGAAACAACAGACATTTATGCAAGTTGCTGTCCTAACAGCTTAAGTGAGGGCATACACATTACCAAGGGCTGGCACTGGACCTCTTCCAATTTGACTGTCTATATCACATAGGATTAGAATCAAACCCAGTGTTTCAGGCAGAGACCCATGCGTGGCCAGGATGGGGCTTCATGCATCTCCATCTGTGCTGGTTTTGTTCTCCATGAGACTCCTGCAAACTGGCCACACGCTTGTGCCTCATGCGACCTCCTGTGCCAGGACAGGGCTTCCAGATGGGGCACGTTGCTGGGGCTACTTTAATGCAAGCAGGTACACTGCTTACTATCAAGTGTCATCAATTTCTGCTGCTTGTTGCTTGTGTTTCTGAACCTGTGAAGTCCTTTAGACTGTACCTTTATGCTGAGTTTTGTTCGAGCCATCTCCAGCTTAATTTTATCTGTAGATTTTACTAATGTATGTACACCACTTGCTCCCTCTTACAGATCATTAATGAGAATGTTAAAACACACACAGACCTAATATTGATCCTCCTGGCCTCAGCTTTACATCTCCCTGAAACAAGCCTCTCTTCTGTTCATCACCAGCCTTTGCTCACAGTCTTTTAGCAGGATTTCAATCCAACAATGTTACTATCTAGACCAAATTGAATTATTTATCCAACTAAGATTTTGCAAGACATACTATCAAGAGGTTTCCTGAAAGCCTAATACATTATAGCTTCTACATGCCCCAATACCTACACCATTCCTCACTTCCACCAATTTAAGAATCAGCTCACAACAAGGCAGCAATCGTGCTTGTCAAGTCCACACACATATTTGTGCTTGCACCTAAGTGATTTTCCTTTGACTGAATGCTTCTCTTCCTCACCCAGCCTGGTTTTGGTACCCTGTGTCTAAAATCTGCTGTGTCTCCAAAAGGCTGCCTCACAGCCTGATTCTCTCTTGCTAGAAAATGGATGCTCACACACAGCAGGTGAAATCCTCTCTCTCCCAGGGCCCTGCATGCTTTCCATAAGGCATGGGTTTTCTTGTTCCAAACTGCCCTGCAGCAGCAGCCCCATGGTGGGGTTTGTGGGCAGCTCACACCTAAGGGAGTGGGGAATGCTCTGTGGGGCTGCACCAGGATCATGCTAGGATTATATGCTGGAGAGAGTTCAGCAACAGCTCTCCTGCTGTCCCCCAAAGCCCTGACTAACACTGCTAAACCTACTGCAGCTTAAGACAGGGGCAACTTAATCCTAGGCTCTGTAAATCCCCAGCTCTTCTCTCTGGACATCAATCTTCCCCTCATCACTCTTGCACTTGCCAGAAGGTCAACCCTGACACTCTCATCTGCAGCTCTCTTCCAGGGCACGGATGTGATTTATGAGCACACCAAACTGCACAGAAACACAGTTACAATAGGCACCACAGGGCAAGATGGGGCCCAAACACCTCGAGGGCTTTGGAGGGGAATGGTGTGCCCGGTGGCAGGCAGACTGCCCGGCTTCACCACACAGCCAAGGCCGTGCCTCAGTGCTGGGTCCTGAAGAGCCTTCACATTTCCAACAGCAGCAGGAGCAAAATTATTGCAGGACACGTGCTGTATGAACCTCACACGTTTGAGAAAGATGTTTAAATTGCTCAGCAGCGTTCTACCAAACAGCTCCAGCACAGTGAAGCGCTGAAGCAAATCCAATTAATCCTGATGGACCAAAATATACACACACATCTCAATTCCAAGAATTCTTAAATCTTCTTTATTTTTAAACCCAGAAAATAAAACATACCTTTTAATTAGGATTTATGGCTGTTTGTACCTCTGCTGGGAGAGAGCCCCGCAGGCCCCAGAGTGCTCTGCATAAATGCAGGCATGGATGGAAGAAAAAGAAGGGCCCCAGAAAACTCGGAGAAGACAACAGGGTTTGCTCCTTCTGACCCAGCCTTTTTAATGCTCATCTCTCTACAAGGATAATAGGAACTCAGGGGGCCACTCAACCAACTGCCTTTCTAATAAGATCACTAGTCCAAAAATAATCTTAATCAATTAAAATATTCCCAAACTGCAGCCAATACTCTTAGTTACAAGGTCATCTCCAACACACAACTTCCAGGGGAATCTAATTATTCTAAGCGGAGGCGAGGTAGGGGCTGTGCACCTCTGCTCAGTGCCAGCCTGGAGAGCGTCTCCCCTCCTCTGCCATCAGCTTAAAGCATAATGGCCAGAAGGAATCCAAATTCTTTTCCTGTGTATCAGGCTCTGCAGTTTAATTTATGATGCTCTCCGATGAGCAATTCCACTGTCAGCATCGTACATAGATGAAGAAAAAGACAGGTTTCCAAAGTCCCCTGCACGTTTAGTGGAAGGCAGCCACTATTCTTCCTTGGGTTTTTTTACCCTGCTTGGTTTCACCAGACAGCAGGAAATCAAATTCCCATTTTAAAAATGCTTTTGCACATACTTAAGAGAACCTGAAGCTGCCAGCAGAAACAGATAGAGCTCCACTTACTTCTAAAAGCCCGTAAATGGAAGCCAGTAGCCAGCCTCCCACATCCTGCTCCCCCCAATCCACATCATAAACCACAGAAATCAGCTTCCACCGACTCAGGGAAGGAAAGGTTATAGAAGAACATCTCCATAGCTAACAGTGCAGGCTGCAAAGTCAAAAGGTCTGGGTAGTTTTACTGCTCAGCAGCAGTTGGGACCATCTAACAATAGGGCACAGCCAAACACCACACGTCCTGCATGGGAAATACACAGATGAAAACCAGACTAATTTATTTTTAAAAGCCAATTAGATGTTGGAAGCACCACGTTTGGATCTAGCCAAGGCTGCTGCTGCCGAAATTAATATCACACCCTACTTTATTAGTCTCTGACTTCAGCTCAGAATCTGTTTCAGCTCTGCCCTGTCTTTCAGCTCATTAGAACAAACCTGCTGGAAGTGGAGACTTGAACAACAGACACAATAGGGCTTGTGCCAGACGTGTAGTTCCTGACACACAGGAGGGAGGCCTCTGCAGGAAAAACAGCTTTCACCAGGCTGTGAGGAGCCTGGATTCAGACCAACCTGATTTCTGAGGAGAGGGTACAGCACAGCACACTCAGACTGTGTTCTCCTCTGGGAATTGGAGTCCCTTTGTACCACGGCAGAGCCCCTGGGGACAGGAGGGTGCTGTAGTGATACTCTCACATGGCTCTGCTTCACTGGGATTGCCAGTGGTGTGAGGAGGGCACTGCCACCCTCGTGTGACACTGCCAGCACCATCTTCACTATGAGGGTGCTGAGGTGCTGGCACAGGGTGCCCAGAGAAGCTGTGGCTGCCCCACCCCTGGCAGCGTTCAAGGCCAGGTTGGATGGGGCTTGGAGTGTAAGATGTCCCTGCCCAAGGCAGGAGGTTGGAACCAGATGAGCTTTAAGGTCCCTTTCAAACCAAATAATTCTGTGATTCAATGATCTTCTCCATAGCAAGGTG
>JAVHNF010038665.1:0-15641 GCA_034783455.1 Micropsitta finschii
CAAAACAACTGTAATTCATGTAAAGTTTAGTGTTTCTATGTTTCAGTTGAACACACAGTAAGTGAATTGTCTCTAGCAGATAGCAAATTATAACCACGTTCTTCTGTCATAAAGTAACTTCTAGATTTCATTATGAAAAAAAAGAAAGATAAAATTACAAAAATCCTGGTAACCCTATTTATTTTTCTTGCATTAAAAATGGCTATTCCAATAGTATTAGGTAACAACAGTGCTGCTGCCTGCCATGCCAACTGTTGTGTTGCTGGCTGTTTGTGTTTCATTACTACCCAAGAGGCCCTGGTCCCAAGCCAGGATCCTGTTGTGCTGGATGCAGTTCAAAAGATGGTCATTGTATTAAAGAGCTTACAGAGTTTGTGGTGCTTTGGGTTTATAATATAGCATCTTGGTAAAGAGAGCTGTTGTTGGAGTTCTAATTTATTTAGGGGGTGTTTTCTCTGGAGGAGGTCCTCATCTTTAACAAAATAAGCAAAGCCCAAACAGCAGTTTCCTTTTCTGAACACCCTTTAAACAAAACCAATACATATCTGATCTTTGTGCTTCACAGGACAGCACAAAATGGTAGATGGCATCATAAGGTTTGCTTTAGCTTCTTTCATAGCCTTTCATAGGACACAAACCTGAGTACAATTATTGTAAATATTTTCTCTTTGTCCATTGGCAGTAGGGTTTTTTTTCATTACAGTGTAATATCTAGCAATATGTCTACCTGAAAATTTTGAGATTAAAAAAGCCCTACCTTGCACATGAGATTTCTTCTTTCCATAAAGAATTGCAATTTTCCCCTGAAAAATAATACTGAAAACTTTGCACAGAGTTTCTCTGGAAGTGCTATGCTTTGTGATGTATGATGGTGGGTACATTGATAAAGCTCTGAAGAACATGTCTTTCCTGGCAAATTTTCCCTTTTAGAAACACAGTTCTAGAGAAACTTTGATTATTTTTATAGCTCCAGCCACATAACCTTTCAGCTGACACCTTGCAGAGAAGAAAATGAAGTGACATAAGCAGAGCTGAACAAACTACTGAAAGCAAACAATATATTTATTTACTTTTTTTTTCTTTTCTATACATCAGTGACCTCTGAACAGATCTGGACTCATTAAAAAAATGTCTTGTTTTGATTTGCTGAACAAATTACAGTTCATTTTGGATCTCACTCTTATCTCTTTTGCATCTGGACTAGGTAATTCCCCAAACCACTTTAAGATGGCTGCTGGCACATGATTCCATGTTACCAAGACTTGCAGTTAATATTCCTGTGCAAAACAGGTGGCTTGATGAGTTTTTGTGGGAATCAGAGAAAATAGCTGATATATACCCTTTAAACAAATTTCTTCTCATTTGTATACAGTGTGTAAGAATAATCATTTGTGAAAAGAATCCCTTATGAAATAGGGTTCTCTATCAATTACTCTAAAGCTTTATAGAATAAGGCTTTAGGAAACACTGTCTTTTCTGTAGGTTTCTAGTTTGTGATAGCAGTTCAGTAGCTTGGTAGTATTGACTATATTCTGTAAGATCATTTAGCACATAATCTCTAGGAAAAAAAAAAAAAAAAAGCAATTATTTTTACTAACTTTAACAGGACTTCTCCACAAAGGATTTAATTGGGAATGGCATTTACTCAGCTCTAGAGCTTGGGGTTTAGCTGCATGTATCCTTTTGCTTTCCCCACTCCACCTCTGCAGCAGGTTGCTTTCTCTGCATTTCATCATGGCTGCTCCTGCCTCACCCACATTCAGGTGGTTGGTTCCGTCAGCTCCTCTGTTGCCGTCATCCTATGTTTTTCTGAACTGCCTTTTCCCATAATCTGTTACTCCTCTTTTTTTTTTCTTTCTTTTTCTATTTTTTTTTTTAAGGTGTTGATGATACATCATAGAGAGGACTCTTAGGATATAAGGATGGTGAGTTACGTAAGAGGATTTACCAGGCAAAAGAGTGGGACCAGATAAAAGATGAGTCACTGTCACTCTTAAAATGCAGCAGACAAAATGGGGAAAGAACAGGTGTTTGGTTTTAAGCTGTACTTAATACCAAACAACAGTTGTTTTAACTTGATTTTACTTTTTCCCCACAATGTCTTCTTCAAGAATTTTGATTAATATTGCCAAATTGCTGCCAAACAGGCTTACTTGCTGCTTTCAAACCAAGCCAGTTCCTCTAAGTACAATGCTCGCTGGACCTCCTGCTGGCTTCATGGGCACTCTGGCTCCTGAACTCTTGTGAAATCACATTTACCCATGCAAATACAACCAAAGACTTTTGGTCATCATTGCACCAACACAATGCTTTCATGTCAGAACCCCTGCACCTGCTGCAAGTGGATGCATCAAAGTAATTTTCATTTCTTTGTGTTTCAGAAATTTAAAAATAATTTTTGGGATGCTGTAGCAAACCTGTGTCACACACATAATTCCTATTGGAGTGGGTAAGGCTTTTCCAGTAACTGAACTGGGTGCATGATTAGTACCACTGTGGCATCAGTGACATCATTGCTCTGTGGCATGGAAACTGTGATGCTGACTGAGCGATGAAAAACCAGATTGAGATGTACTGGGAAACAAGCAGATGTGATTCATCATTAATTTAACCCCAGGTACTGAAATGGCCACCAAGCATATCTGACTTGGCTGCAATTCCATGTATTTTACAAATATATATGTACAGAGCTTGAGAACTAATTTTCATTGTCATCTAACTTTTTTTCTGTAGTTGCTTTTGCTTGCCCAGCCAAGAAGCAGGGGACCAATCAGGTATGAATCGGCAGTGTCTAATGAATAATAATCAAATGAACAGTTTTAAACTAACCCTTAACCTGAAAGCTGCTTGTCTACACTATCTGATTATTTCTTACAAATCAAAATGTATTTTGCCTGGTTTGTTGTATATACACATACATATTTATACATGCTCAATTCATACTCCTTGTACAAATACACAGATATTCAGTTTCAGGCAGTGATATTTGAACAACTGTAGTTTGAATGACCAGCAATTGAGACATTTAGCATAGATTAGCATAGTCAAACAAGATTTCTACAATTATAAATTGACGATGTAAAGTTTCACTAATTTGATATTGACAGAACAATTTGGGACTAATCTGTCTACAGGAGAAGCTTTCAGTTTTTCAGGTGAATAGCTCTTGCTTTTTGTCAGTCATTTCAGGCTGATTATCTCTTTCAGTGTAAACATTTTAGTGTAAGAGATTTTCTAATGGGAAGTCGTTAATTGCAGAACAAATAGGCTGCAACAACAGAACATAATTCACTAAAGTTCTGTTTCCGTGAGCTAATCTTTCTCTAAGAGAATTTAAGCGTTTGATGGATCTCCAGTTATCCTGCGGCAATTGTGAGAGAAAAGCTCTGTATGTAAAGTAACGGTAAGACTTCAGTAAATAAAAGCATCTCACATAAACAGACATCTAATTAGAAGGTTTTTATAAAGTCAAATCTACCAAGAGAAAACGGATCACAGAAGCAGATGTAGTTTTCTGTATTTTAGTTCAGGATTTTTAGGCAACGACAGCTGTTAAGAACCACACAGATGAAAGCAGTTTAGTAAAACCTGCCCGCTCGGAGTTTTTTAGTTTGCTGAGAATCTTTAATCTGTTTCGGCACTTAAAACTTTTTTCGAACTCTGTGGATTGTTTCTCACTGTTACGAAACATTCAACTGGCTGAAAATGCGCTTGAATTTGAAAGCGCTATTCTTTTCAGAGGAGCGTCTTATTTTGCAGCATTCCAGATAAAGTAGTACGCAAAGGCTGTAACTTTGGCAGGAGTTTGTGTGTATTCTAGCGTTAAAAGAAGCCCTGAAATGATTTATATAAAACACTTGAACGGTTTTAGATACAAACCAAAAGCGTAGGTTTGTATTGTTTTCAAAGCAGGAGTCGAAATTCAAAAGAGCCTAATTTTGCGCTGGAATAGGAAGATCGCGGTAGTTCGGTCAGGATTCCCACGGGCACCTGGCATCACGAACCCGCTAACGCGGCACCTGCAGCGGCAACGGACGACTCGGCGGCTTGATCTCCCGGAAGGTAGAGGAGGAAAACAGGATCTCCCCCATTTCGGGGACCCCTCTGCCAGCAGCCAAAGAAACATCTTCTCCGCGAGTATCCGCAACGGCTCCCGCGGTGCCGGCTCCCAGTGCCCCCGGGGAGGGCAGCCCCGGCCGGGCGAGGACCGCCGGAGCCGCTGTTTCTCCCCCCGCTGGCGGGAGGCAGCGCCGCGGAACCGGCCGTCTACCTGAGGAGCGCAGTTCCTTCCGCCCCGACCGGGTACAAGAGGGGAGCAAGCCGCGGCTGGAACGTCCTGCCGAGCCGGGTGTAATGCGGAGTGTGCTGGCCCCACCGCTGAGCACCGGCGGATTCTTCGCACTGGCGGTCGGCGCCCTGAGGCAGCTGTCAGCATGGCGGCCGGGCCGAGGCTCTGAGCCCGGTGACCCCTCTAAGGAGAAGGGGAAGCCCTGTGGCCCGGCCGCTGCCCTCCGGGCGAGGGGAGGTGAGGGCAGGGCCGGCCGAACCCCGCCTTGGTGAGCGCCACCGCCTCAGGGGCTACTCGGGCCGTACGGGCTGCACGGGACACGAACGATCCTCGCTGCTGATGGGGCGGGCCGGGGCGCGCTGCCCGCTACCCTGCGGTGCTGTACGCTGACAAGCGCCGCGGGACAACGGCTCCCCAGCGGCCGGCACCCGCCTGGCCCGAAGGCAGTGCCCGGCCGGGCTGAAGGGATCCCCGCCGCCGGTTGGTGATGCCCGGCCCCTTCTCCGCTGTCGGAGGTAAGCTCCTGGGGGCTTGGACCTCTCTCCGCCTGCCTCTCGGAAACGGCTGATGCCCAGGACAAAGCGAGTTAGGGGCGAAAACGAAATACGTGGGGTGGGGGCTTCTACCTCAGCCCTCGGTCCCGCTCCGCTCCGGGCCCGCCCTTGGGCTTCCCTCGGCTGGGCTTTCCCCTGGAGGCTGCCCCGTTGAGGGCCGCCGCAGCGCGGCTCACCTAGGCGCCGTGCCGCCTGGACGGGCGGGCTGCGGCCAGGCTGGCGGGGCGGGGTGGCGATGAGGCTGCGGAATGGCCGGTGGAGGTGGCAGGACGCTCCTTCAGGGGGAGCGCGCCCCCGGGTCCTGCGGGACGGGACCCTGCCCGCAGGGGGACCCCGCCAGGGCATTGGGTGCCGCCTCGACGGGCTCCGTTGGCGACGGCGCCGCCTGTGCCTGTGGAGCAAGGCTGGTGGCGGCCCTGGAGGCAAGGCGCACCGGAGGCCAGCGTATGAGGTAGCCCCTCCGGGAACTGGACGCCTTGGAGGGCTGGGGCTGAGCGCTGTGTAGCAAGTGTGAGCAAGTGTGCCAAAGGGGTAAGGGGGGGGAGTGGCTGGAGGGGCGTGTGTGGAGCAAACACGTGTGATGTGGGGCAGCAAGGAGGAACTGTGCATCTCCGAATGGGAACGGGGATTTGATGCCCCACAGAAACGGAGGGGCGGCACGCTGGCACTTTCTGGAGCCGCAGGGCGCCTGCTTTTTGATCTCGGTAGATGGAAAAATCTGTTTAAAATAACGAGTTTGCATAGGGAGGATCTTTTTTACTCGCGTGTCTCTCTGCGTTCCCTTTTAGGTAGCTGCGGTGCCATCGCTCCCTTTTGCGCGCCGGTAAGGAACGGGAGGAAGGGCGGCAGCCGGGAAGCGCTGGCTCCGCCAGTGGGCGTTCTCTGGCGGCCGGGCCGCGGCTGGAAGCGGCACTGCGGTGGTTTCATCTGCCTCTTTGCAGGCAAGCACGGACATTGGGGGCAATATTTTGCCCCGCTCGAATTGAATACAGATCGTTGCCGTTTTCCTGCTTTGAATGAGAGGTGGGAGCATGAGGAAAAGAAGACTTTAAAGGGGGATCGGAACCGCTTGGCGGTCAGTAGCGCCCTGTCCCCTCCGGCCTAAAGGGGGAACGGAAATGTGAGCATTCCGTGCGTGCGGGGAGACGGGGCGCGGAGGAAATACTGCCCGCTAGTCGCTGGAGGGAACCGAAGACCGAACCGCCGTTGGTTTTGTTTGGCTCCGTCTTTCTTCGGCTTTCCCTTTCGCTTTACTCCGGTATCTCTCCTAGACGTCCTGCCTTAAACTACCGCGAAAGGGAGGGAAGAGCGGAAGCATGTCCAACCCGGAGAAGCGGATCATATCCCGCCCCTCGGCCCCCCTGGCTGAAGCACCCGGGGAAAAGCCCGGCTCCGGCAGCCGCCCGCTCCACTCCCATGGCCAGAGCGGTGGAGGTGGAGGCAGCGGCGGGTCTCCTCCTCCTCCTCCCGCTCCTGGAGGCGGCTCGGCTGCCTGCAGCTCCCTCTTTCTCCTCCTAACAACCACCAGCAGCAGCAGGAGCCGCGCTGCAGGGACAGCCTCCTCCGCCGCCAACGCCAGCATCGTCCCCAGAGCGGCAGCAGCTCCTTTCCTCGCTCCAATCCCCTCCTTTTCCTCCGTTTCTCCATTTTCCTTTTACTTCTTGCCGCCGCCTCCTCATTTCCCCTCCTTGTCTTCCTTTAACCTCACAAGTCTCCAAGGGAGGGAAGGAGGAGGAGAGGCAACGAGAGCGGCAGGAGGAGGAGGAGGAGGAAGAGATGTTGGCGGAGCAGCAGCAGCTCACTTGATCGCCCATCCAGGCGGCAGCGGCAGGAGGAGACTCTTCTGTTCTTCCTCCATCCAGGGCTTGCTGCTCCGTTCCGCAGCCGGCGGCCCCCGGCAGCACCACTCCCGGCTCCTCCTCTCGCCAGCCGCCTCTCTCCCGTGGTCCTACAATTCCCTCGGTGCTGCAGCAGCAGCAGCAGCAGCCCGCGGCTACGGGATCCGAGGCGGTGACGGCCCCGGCGGGAGCAGGACTCCTAGGCGGCAGCAGCGGCAGAGAGGCGCCTTCTTCTCCTTCTCGTCTCCCCTGCTCCTAGGGCCAGACATGGAAGATGGATCTAATTCTACAAGCTGCTTTAGGAGGTTTACGGACTGTTTCTTGAACACAAGTAGGTACCGGGGCGCTGTGCCCGGCGGCGGGTCGCGCGTGTCTCGGGGGGATGCGAAGGGCTGTGTCCGAGGCGGAGTGCATGCCTGGAGGAAAGAGCATTTCTTTGTGAGTGGAGGGGAGACGCAGACACAAAGGGGCCGTATACGTGGGGCGTGCGTGGACGCATGGAGGAGCGGCCGGGTGTGTGCTGAGGATGCACGGACAAAGGGGATGCTCGGTGTAACCGAGTGCTTTTTGTGCGAGCTGGCTGCTAACGCCTCGTGGGTTTCGGCATCGTTTCGGGGTCGGACAACTCTACCTATGTGTGTGCCAGCCTTTTACTTGGTGCATGCTTAATCTGCTCAGGAATGAGACGTACAGAAATGGAGACTTCCCCCCTACTTACTTGAGTAGCAATAAGGAAGCATTATGGTATCGGCAGATGACAGAAAAGCGGCGGCGGAGGACCGAAGAAGGGTGGAATGTATCTCTTCTTCCTGCATCCCTTGTCAGATCTGCCGCACGCGTGCAAATTCCGTGTTTCTGATCCGGCTGTGGTACTGGGTGCCGCCTTTCCCGACCGTGGCTTGTTGCGAGGCGGGCAAGAAGCCGGAGAGGAAACGTGCTTTTTGCTGGGGGCCGACGCTGTAACGGTGATAGTGACGGGAGAACGGCATACCGGGGGCGCCGAGGCGCTCCGCGAAGGGCGCTCCGCAGCGAGCCGCTTCCGCTGCTAGCTCAATCCTCGCCGGCTCCCACCGAGATCGGGCGCGGGGTCGCTCTCGTCCGTATCTGGAGGCGGGAGCTGGACGAGAGCGGCTCCTCGGCCTCTCGGTGCGGGGCTCGTCGGGTGCCCTCCCCGCGCTGTAGCGGGGATCCCGGAGGTAGCGGAGTCCACTGACCGGCCCGAGCTGTTAAGCCGGGTTGGGGGTGGTGGTGGAGGGTTTCGCATGGACAGAAACTCCCTGTTCATACGGACGCGGCCTGGCGCCCCCTCGGGTGTCTCTCCCTGAGCCTGCCGGTGTCGCCTTCCGTCTCCGAGTCGTCTCACTGGTAGATTATGCTCCACCGGGTGAGCACCGTCGGGGTTTGGGGCTGAAACGTCCCCGGGTCGGGCTGCCCGTGCCCTCCCGCCAGCCCTTGCTCAGCTCCAGCGGCCCGCCGGGCAGTGTGCTGGGGTTGATGGATGGCCACGACGAGGTGCAACAGGGCCGAAATACTTTTTTTTTTTTTTTTTTTTAAATCCTAAGCTTTTGTTTATTTTTCCCCCCTTGTTTAGTGTACGATGATGCGGGTGATTCCAGTAAGCCGCGGGGTTTTTTTCCTTGGAGACAATTTCTTAAATCATAGTTCTGTGCTTTAGTCTCCCTAAACTTGCATGCAGATGTGTTAGCATACTTTTATTAGATGGCCTTTTGGATACAGGTGACTAGTACATGGTGTACACATGTATGTATTTTGGGGGGATATGAGAAGAACTATGGAGATACCAGCTGAAATCTCATTATTTGTCTTTTTGCCTTACAGCTATATTTAGCACAATAGCCTGCAAGCGTGGTAGTACTTGTTCTGTTCTCTGATGGAATGAATAAATATTACTATATATTTGCTGCATTGTCATTTTGAAACTTTATTCAATAGTCGATTATGTTACAGAGCCACACACTTGTTTAGTTTTGAGGCCTGAAGGAAATCCTAAACTCTTCCAGTTTTTATTTTCTCTGTGTTTGAGAGGGGTAGCACGCTGTCGTGTGTGTGGTACAACTCTGGTGTTTTAAAATAAGTTGTTGCGGGAGCAAGGGATGAAGCCAGGGAATGTGTGTGATGTAGAGCATTTCACTCCTGTGCTAGACCAAGAAACAAATGACACAGAAAACCTCAGCTCTATACAAAACACCATTTTAAAAGCAGTGGCGAATGCAACTTAAACTATTTTATGAACACTTGAACACAAAAGACCTGGTCATCTTTGAGTGATTATGACCTCTGACTGAAGATTTTCCTACAGGCAGAGAAGGAGCAGAACGGTTCTTTCCACTGTGAATTTAGTGACGTCTAAGAAGACACGCAGCCCGTCTCTCTGTGGAGTCACTTTTCCGTGCTCTGCAGAATGCTCTCATGAAACTTTCAAGAACTTGCATGTCTGCTATCTCTACTCCTCTTTTGAATGTGATTGAAACTGGACAGTAGGCTCAAAAAGTATTAGTGAGGTCAGACAGACATTCACATGCGTGCGTATATATGTATGCATACGCTTCTCTCCCTCCCTGATTACCTAAGTATGATTTCCTTAGGAAACCAGGCTGAAGAAAGGAGTGGAGGGAAGTCAAACAAGACACTATGCTGTTCCAGTGCAGCTACTCCAAAGAGCACTTGCCCAGCTGTTTGGAGTACCGTGCACAGTCCTAGATACAGTGCAGCCAGAAGGCTATTATTGTTCTGTAGAGGATGAGATCATGTAGAATAATGAAGATAATGTGCTGCATCTCATAGCTTTTGTTTCCTGAATTGTATTTGAGGTTCTAAATCGTAAGTATATATGGATATACACTGTCTGACTTTAAGGACAAAAATTCTAAGTGTTTTCATAGGGAAACTGAAGAGTTCTGTAGGGAAGAGAATTGAAATGAGCTCTTTTGGAAGGGAGATTTAAAAGTGACTGAACATAATCCTTAAAACTGGAAAACAATAAAATTGCTAGAGATCTATTCTTTTTCCTCTGAGCTCTTTTGACTTGCATGCTCTTCAGTCAGGATTTTGTTAGAAGGTTCTTGTTCTTATTAAAATTTTGAGTTCTGTAATATTCAGTTTGTGCCATATCTGACTATTTTTGTTTTTAGGATTCGTAATAAAGCCCTGGACTAGACTGAAGAAACTCATGAACTACATGAGGTGGTGTGGTGTTTTTCATGGCTGTCTACAATCTAATCTTGTGTGTAACATAGTGTTTTGAGGAACTTCTAGTATCTAACATCCCAGATCAATTCTCAAGTGGAGTTCTACCGTATTTAGGATACCACAAGCTGCCAGGGATTCCAGGTTTCTGTGAAATGACTTGCCTTCAGGGGTGAATACCATGTTCCTTCTACACTCGAGGTCTCTCAAGCTGCATGTATGTAGCATATTTTTTCTGTGTCCTGTGAGTCTGCTTACAGGTATGAGTATTTTACAGTGTGGGGGGCTTTCTGCTTATTGGAGTATTATCAGTATCTTGATATTTAATGCAGTTACCTTTTATCTGCCTTTTTTTATTCTTTTGTGATGCTGCAAGTTTATCCTGCACCTTCATGTGCCAGATGCTATGACTTCCTGATTGAGTAGTACTCTTAAGAAAGAGTCGATGTAGTAAGATCTGTAGTGTTGTGGAAGAAAATAGCAATTAAAGTTTAAATAAAGTTAAAAGTGTTTCTGTTACCTGCGCTAATGGGAAAATTAATCTTGGCTTGACTTTCTTTCCTGGTCTGGGTATTCATTACTTGTAATCAGGGTTTTGTCATCCAAATGCTGATCTTCACTAATGAATCCCATGTGTAAAGGTGGAGAGGGTTTGGTTTTACAGTTAAATCATCCTTAAAATGTAGATGCTGATGTAGAAAACAATTGTTTCTGGTTTTCACCCCAGGGATTCTGGCTCCACGTTAATTGAAAGCAAAATTATCACTAACACAGTGTATAGTTATCATCATAAGTGATGTCATTCAGTGGCTCCCATCAGGACTGATGTTTTATAATACCACATTTTTGCATTAATGTATAGGAACATCATGTATCCTGGTCTGAAGCACTGACATTCTATTTAGGGGGATAACGGACTGATACAGAGGGCAGACAACAGGGAATCATGGAAAGGGAATGGAAACCGTAGGCACAAGTGGAAAAGGACTTGCTTGCTCAAGTCGGTTATTTCTACAAACGGTTGCCTATAAAGCACGCAGTTTAAATTGGAAATAACTAATCCTCTGTCCCTTTGACTCCTCAGCTCAGCCGTCCATGTTTTTCCTGATGGCTTGGGGGTACCTAGTGCTCATAGGCCTGGAGAGGGGAGGTGATGCCTTCACTGTGAACTCAGTAAGCTTGCTCCTCGTGTAAAATGGACTGTGGAAGGTGTGATTATGCACGGTGGGATGGTGTAGGTGAGTTGGTAGATGGTTTCTCTTTGTCACTTGTGTGAGGAGGATAGCAGCCCATTTAGGATTCTAGCATAAGTTTGGCGGCTCCAATCACCCTGTTTGTGTTCTTCCTTTTGCTCATATTTAAGCCATGCTTGTCGGTTGGACATGATGAAAACCTGAAAGCATGAGTTTTTATTTCAGCATATGCATAACACAGTGACTTGATTTTGAAACAGTCCTGTAAATGCTCATTCCCACTATGTACCTAGGGCATATACTTGTCTTACTTGCTTTTAAATCTTCTGTTATGCAGATCAGTAGAACAGTGCCTTTTGTTTGCTTTTAACACTTTGTGCTGTATCCTAGTACAAATAGTTTGTATCTAACATTCGGTATACTCAAATCATGAACTCAGTTTTTTATTTGGAAAATAAAAACGAGAGTCTCTGCGTGTGTGGATTTATAAGTTGGATATAGCTTATGCAGCTTGTTGGTCGAGGTTAACCATGTGTGTTTGGTGAGGCTAATATGAGCTAATTTTTTTTTAATGCTACTTTAAAAAGTATTTAGTTTCAAGTCATTATGTTTAATACTTTAAAATTCAGTAGTTTTTACAATATTCTAGTTTTTGCACTGTTGGCACTATGATTCTATTCTAAAAGAAAGCTAAGATCATGAAAAACATACAAAAGGAAAAAGAGCTCTTTGGGGTTTTTATTTTCTTTGTTTTTATGCTCCCTCTGCTGGCTATTTTGCTTACAAGTACCTGTACTCGAACTCGTGTTACTAAATCTGCTCTTCCTTTACTTTTTTATTAAATAAGCAGCAGTGCGTATGGATTTTAGTCTGTATTTAAAATTTTTAAAAGCCTGTAATTGTTAAATGAAGAAGCTCTATTTGCATGAATAGAAAATGTGACACCTGCTTTGTGGAGCCACGTTTTGATTTTTGTTATAGCTTGTATTGATTTGAACTCTGAAAACAACTGAATCTTTTGGTGCACTGGCCACATTGTCACAAGTAAATATAATAGAAATAACAATTCATGTATTGTTCCAAAAGATTCAGTTATCTGTTTCATTTATTGCAACGAATTTATTGCCCAGCTTTGAAGAACAGCAGTGGCAATACCTATGTAATAGTGCTATGGCTTGTTATGTTAAAAACCCCAAAGTAATCTACATAATTAGCTACAAGGCTGCACTCAAAGTATTCTTCAGATGTAATGGATAATATCTTAAAATACTGGGTTTAGTACACTAGTATTCAGTAGTGTTAATCCAAAATTTTTGTAACACTCTAAAATTATAATTCTTGGGAACTTCAGAGATTATGTACAAGGATTGCTGTATATGTTACTGAATTGAAGCCATTACATTTCCTATAGGTGTCAGGTACGGTTAAAATTGATCAATCTTTCTTGTTGATATTTCTGCTAAAGATCAAGACTTTGCTATGCAATGTGTCCTCATTTGCGCTGGTTCTTGGCTTGCTACTGTCAGAACTTGAAGAGTGCCACCTACTGATTGACAGCTCCTTGCAGTACTTCATTCCTTTGCCATCTGAAGGATCTCGCAGCTCACTCAGCCTCTTGTGGGATGTGACAAGCTGACGTGGTTGAACGTGGCAACTGTGTTGAATTAAGCCTCAGCTTTTACCTCTTCTATTAAATGATGCTGGTTTTTCTTTCTAATTTGTTTCAAGGTGAGGGAACAGGATTTTCATCTTGGGAGGTGGGTTTCCCCTCTGCCCCCATTGTCCCATTTTTAGAAGCTTATGAAAAAGCTGCGTATCTCTGTGGTTTCATCATCACTTCTTGCCAAGCTGTCATAATTAGTGGGGGAAGAACCAGCCCGGCTGATGTTTGTTAGAGGACTTTGGCTTTTGCTATGCCAGGCAACGTATTGATGTGTTGCACACTCAAATGAGACAGTTCAAAAGGCAGGTAACAGACTGACAATAATGACTTTATTAAAAAATGAACGTTCTAAAATACTCATGATGTGCTTGTTTTTGCAGGAGACAAGGACAATCTGGTTGACAAGTTCTAAATTTCTGTGGTAAATTGATGAATTTTTAATTCTAGCGCACACTGAGAATCCTTTATTTCACTTGGAATTACACTAATTATGTTGTTAGGATAAAAAAAAACCAACAAAAAATAACCTGAACTTGGCAACAGTACGAATTAGTTCCAAAAGTGTATAATTTATGTATTTACAAGGAACTCCTTTATGTTGGAGTTCTTTTTATATGTCTTCTTCCCAGTGATTTATTGCCACAGGAAGCTTTCTGAATTCCCCACTCTTTAGCACCTTTTTGTAGGTGGCATTAAGAAGAAAAATACTGTGATTCCAAATTTCATTTTCTTTTGAAAAGTACACTGATAGCAAGTTTTAGTCAGGGTGAATGAGTTTAAGAATAAAATATTGCATCATTAAGAGATGCCAAATCTTACGGGTCAATAGGACTAGAATTGGGGTCCCTGTATCAATTGAAGGCTTTCCAAAGTGGTTCTCGCTCAAGAATACCACAAGAGAAGGCTTTTGGATATTATTTACTGCCTTAGAGAACTCATTCTCATTTCAGCAGTTTCTAATTAAAATAATAATAAAACCCCCTCAACATAGAAGCAGTAGTAATCTTGTCTCCTTTGATATTGGATCCCAAGTAAGAGATTGTCAGGATCTGAGGCCATTTAATCCACCTTCCTTCTGGAAAACTGGGAAGATTTAGTGCTTTCATTAGCACTTATTGATCTGATTCCTTATTTCTGCATTACCAACCAACTTCTGTGGAGCTGAGCTGCACTTCTCTTAACAAAGTTTATTCAGCTGTTAATAATTCCAACATTCTCCTTTCCTCTTACCCTTCCACTTGCATCAAAAAGAAATCCCCTAATGTCAAGCCACAAATAGTTCCTAAAGGAAAGAAAACTTTTGCGTCCGAAGTTCTAACAACTTTGTACAGAAACCTTGCATCTCTAATCCTTCTGACCCGTGCATACCCAAAATAGCAGACATTTCTAGCTGCTGACAAACATTACCATGTTCACCTTAATAATACTTTTTACTTTACTTCACCTGTGAAATTTCTTAACTGTCAGGAAAGATGCCCCTTTCTTTACCCTGGATTTAGTCGCATTTCTGCAACATTGGGGTATTCTGCTAATACAGACAATAAAATGCTTTGCCTAAGTGTGCATCCCATTTATTCTTTTGTAGTTTTCCTCAATGCCTAACTTTTATTTCCCCATTTTTTTCTTCTTTAATGTCTTATTTTATTTACTTCCAAACTGATAAAGCTAATATCCTCTTTTCTAATGGTCTTTGACTTATTTGTAAAAAAAGGCACGTGCCTTAGTATTTCACTGTTGATTTTTGGTTTTTCCTTACACATAGCAGTTAAGTTTATAATAACTCATTATTTTACTTACACCATTTTTTTTTGTGTGTGTTTATATTTTGGTTTTCTTTCATGCACATACAGATACTTTGGCAAGTTCTCCAGAGTCAATTCTCTGTTGGAACATTGCTTTGTCGGCTGTGCTTTCGTTGCATGGCTTTCTCTTTCTTCCAATTGTATTTGGATTTTTGGCTTAATATTACTTGCTCCTTGTTCACTCATCAGCTTATTTTAGCTGATACTTCCTTCTTGACTGGAAAATTGTGTTGATTTTGTTTTTTGCTGGGGTGGGCCTGTGTCTTACCCTATCCTTTTTACAGTGTTCATATTTTCCCCAACTTCTTTGGTTGTATGACGGCACTGCACTACGGTTACCGTTCTGGTGTAGTTCACTTTAGCTGTATTATGTATTTTCTTTTTGGTAAGACCATATTTTGCATGGCAGTTTGCAAACTCTGTCTCTGTGTTCTGTATTTGCAGTGACTCATTGTATTTCCTAATCTGCCACTGTCTGCCCAGCCCTAAGTGTGATGTCAGTAGAGATTTTTTTTCCCCTTGCTTTTTTAAAAGCAAACGTAGGACTGAAAGTTACTGTTTGATGTAACAGGAAACTGAACTCATCTGTTCTCAAAACAGGCGCTGCCTTAGCCAGTATGCTCAGGTTTCATCATGCCAGGCTCCTGCGTCTCATGCTTGTGAGCAAATCACTTTTGTGTGGATGTGTCTCACTGTTTCTGTTTCTTCAGACTTCGGTTATCACTAGAAAAGACTCCTGAGACAACTACCCTCAATAAGCTGCTTTTTCATGAATTTTGAGTCTTAAATGTAGTTCTGTGACCTTCAGTTCATGATTATGAACGCAGGAGAGTCTTGGGGTTAGAGCTGTCCTTTTGCGAAGTGCGTTCAATAGATGACCTGCAGTTTTCTATGTTTATAGAACAGTGTATTCTCCTTACAAATTCTATCTTAGCTTTTGTGGTGGTAGAAAGAACAGGATCATCTGGCATGCTGTAGGAACTTTCATAGGCTGTGGGTAGGAATGTGCTTGTAGATTGCCTTTCTTTCAAACCTTTTTTGGACTTTATTTAGAGCTATATGCACTGCTTATACTTTTGAACTAAGCACAGAGAGG
>JAVHNF010038673.1:0-13863 GCA_034783455.1 Micropsitta finschii
TCTCTGGCTTTCATAACTGGCTTCCATTACTTCTGAATTTCATACCAAAACCAGCTTTGGCAAAACAATTTCTTTTCACACTACAAAGGAGGTTATGCTTTACACGATGTACATAATTGCTACTTTAGATGTAATGAATAGCAGACAAACGTGACGTAAAGGGCAGAAGTTGTCTTGGAAAATTTCAGTTATTAAGAAATAAGATTCAGCAGAGCCCTGACGCAGGGTTGATTTCACAGTGCTTGCATTACCCACGAACCTGATGACCATACTAACATTGACATTAGATACCCTTATTTTATACCACATTTCATCACAGCTTTACAAAGACTTGCAGGGTTAGCCCCATTCTACAAACATAGAAAGGCTTTGCACAAAATGGCTTGCTCAGTCACTCAGAAAGGCAGCAGCACATCAATAGAAACACCAAGTCTCACTCCACGACTTTTTGGTTATTTTTCTAAAGCCATCACAGAAAGCCCATACCATTTGCACCCGGAATTTATGAGACTGAAAAAGCATTTAGTATCTTTTCCACTTTGTTGCAAAAAGTGCCCACTTCCCAGATTATTTTGGAAATGACTCCTCTAGTTATCTTTCAAGCTCACTGTCAAACAGAACCAGCAGGCACAAATGTTTCAGATGCACCTACAGAGAAGTAGGACCACTCAAACAACTTATCCCATATACACAGAAAATTTTCTTCAAGTATGAGCTTCAATCAGAACTGGAAGTTACAGCATGCAGCAGATGAACAGACATCCTTAAGACAGACAAGGAGGCTGAATTTTCTAGATCTACAAACAGCGCATAAACTCTGGGTCACAACATGACAATGTCAGCATCCTCTCAGGGGATGAGCAGGGGACCAATCAGCCCCTGTTTTCTGGGTGTGAAACCCAACAAGAAGAGTCAATGGGAAGGGCTCTCCAGAGAACCTTACAGAATGAAGGGGTTTGGCTGCCTACTGGAACCTGGAACTCATAAGATGCTAGAAAGAGCATCTGGAGATTGCACAAAGCTTCTAATCAGATTTTTGAAGGAAAAAGAACAAGGACAAGCAAAAGGGACAGATGGAAGATGGTTCACGGAGAAACAAATATAGGAAAATAAAAAGGAAAAAGCAGACACCTTTTAACAGGTGACTGGTCAGTATGCTTGTCCAGCAATGCACTGCACTCTATTGCCACAGTCTGTCCCATCTTCTTATTAAACTACATTTCTAAAAATATTTTGCTGGGTGAAGGGACTCTATTCTGTGCGTCTAAGTGTGTATGGAAGTGTAATGTCAGCAGATAGAACTGGACCACACACAGGTCACAAAACCTAGGTAACTGATATGCCAGCAAGTGGAGAGGCTGGAGCCCATGTATACTGCCTGGGTACATGTGTGAGTGTGTGATCACTAGCAAACATCAGGCTGGGCTATCTGGCAAGTAAGAGGAGAGTCTTGAGAGTCAAGTACTGGAGTCAAGCCATAAAATTGGTCAGGTATTGGAGAGACCAGAGGGTCTGAGAATTGGCTACTGGATGGCCCAGAGAAGTCCAAGCACGTTACTGGAAAGACCAGGACATCTAGGGGTTGGCTAGTGGTAAGTCTAGATCGACGTTTGTGTGTACGCGTCTCTTGTGCACAAGGCAGCTGGGAGACCAGTGGATCTAGGAGCCCTTCACTATGAAGACCAAGTGTCTAAGGTCAATTACTAGACATCAGTAGGCACCTGTACTGTGTTTTCACATGTGGGAGCACAGGTCTGAGTAGCAGCACCTGGATCACTGGGAGCTGTGGGCCTTTGTGGTTCATATGCTTACATGCCCACAGCTGGGGTGTGCAAAAAAATCAAGGAGCCAACTACTTGAATAGACTGAGCACGCAAGATCAGCTACTGAAGGGATCTATACACCTATATAGAAGGGATCTGTGTACACCTATATATACACATACATATGTATATTATTTTCCACTAGCAGGCTTGCACCCTGGTGAGCCAGAGAGGACGAACAGGAGGTGTCCACTGACACTGTGTTTGCCCAAGTGTTGTGGTCTCTGTTTGTGCTGGCCTGTTAGGAGCCAAGTGTGTATGTGTATCTGTATTGTATGTGCCTATTGGGAATACATGCTCAGCTTCACTACTGGCTGGCCCCTGGGACATGAAGCCATGGCAGCTTTGCTTCTATCAGGCTTCCAGACTTAGCAACTCTTATCAGAAATAAAATTAAATATAACTTTTGTGGCGTATCAAAGACAGACTCCAGTTCTGGTGAAATCTGAAGACCTTTATTTCGCATCTGGCATCCCTTTTATAGTCTACTAAGTGCTAAGCAGTAACTTTCCACTCTTTTACTCCCTTACCATCCAAATTTAGCAAAACTACTAAGAGTTACAAATACTCACACTGTTTGGTCTGTCTTTGAGATGCACATCCTGCTTTATCTTGCAAACCGTCTGCTTTGTTTTGCTAACCTACCTTTACCCTTCATTGTTCTCTTTACAGTTCCTAATGCATAAGCCGGACCAGGATGATAACGCCTAGATCCATTTTGTTAACTATTTCTATCTGTCACCCACAAACTTTGTTAAAGCCTTCTGCATTATAATTCCAACCATTATGGAATCAAGGTGATAAGCAGTCATGAAATGCTCTTTTAAAACTCCAGTCATTACACAAAGTATTACCAATTAACTGAACCCTAAAACAAAGAGAAGGATCATTTTCTGTGTAATTAATTACAAGGAAACAACAGTGAATTAACTGTAAAGACAGATGTTGAAATGCCTGAGCTGGTTCTAAGAGGAATGATTTTCATCCAGCATGGTTAGCAACTCAGTTCAAGTGCAACACTTTCAAGATGCACTTAGCTCCTGAGGTCATACGCCTGCACTCACAACACAGAACATCCCTGCATTGTATCTGTGGGTCAGGGCACGTGAAGAGTGAGAAATGAAGAGACTTAAGCCCACAGAGTCACTCAGGTCCATCAAAATGCATTTGCTACAGTTTGGAAACTTAAGTATTTTTGCAGTGCTTACTATCTAGCTTTTTAGAGTAATACTCATTACTGGGAGTAACAAATGAGTAAGTGCGCACACATGAAGATACAGACGCTGTTCTGCTCTGATGTTAGACTAGAGTTAGCAGCCTATGCTTGGAACCTCAAGTGCTCACTTAAGAAAAACAGCTCAGACTTTGCGCTGAAGAAGAGAAAAAGCCTCATGAATTCTGAAAAATCCCATGAATGCACTCTGAATGGTGAGCATCCTCTGCATGAGGCCAGCAAAGTCTCCAAATCACACTTTTCCACTATTTAAGGTATCCCAACTCTCCTCCCGATACTACTGTAGATTACAGCAAGATGACCACAGCACTCCTGTGGAAGACACACCTGAATACCAGTGCAACCAGCTGGCTTCTAAAAAAAAAAAAAAAAAAAATCAAAGTTTTTCCTTTTCTATTAAAAAAAAAAAAATAATGTTTTTCTTTCACTTTCTACCCAGTAGAACACCAAATAATTCCACCATTGCACAACCCTTATATTAGTAGTTTGTAAAAGCTTACTAAGTAGTGTAGCATTCATAAGATTTAAAATTCTCTTACAATACATGGCAGTAAATAAGAAAACACATCTTACCAGCTTTGGGCGTATTTGGTGTTTTCATTTCAACCTTGCTACTCTTAATAACACTGAAACATGCTTTGGTAGTCTTTCCTTTTCCAGATGACTCCACAGACTGTATAAAATTTACATTTTGATTCTGGTCCTCATTTCTCTTCTGCAGATAGATAAGAAAAAGTTCACAATAGCATTTTCTTCATGCAGTTGAAGAGAAATGAAGAAAAATGAGAAGGAATCTCAATAGATACTAATCCTCCTTATCAAAGTCTTGACATACATACATACAATCCTACACAAATATATGCATTCCAGTGCTCACAACAAAATTCACTTGCACACAATACCAAACAGCATTTGTACACGTAGTTTATGAACTGAATTTAACAGAAGTCTTCTGTAGATTAAATCAATAAAAATTGTGATGGCGGTTTTTTTTGGCTCATATTAAAGGTTTTGAGAGAAACTTCCTTGCAGCAAACTGCAACTTTATGTACTGGCATTTCATTACTAGGTATCTTTGGTTTTTAACTGCTTTTGCCAAAGCATTTCAAACATTTGATACCAACAAAGGCCAGGCCAAGACGCAATCCCTACCCCAGCTACACCGAGAACTGTATTTGTATTCATTACTGATTATTTTAATTTACTTGAAAAACATTCTGCATCCACTTTACAGAGTGACAGAAACCTACCCGAGAAGCAAGATCAAATGTAGTAAAAGCAAAGGTATCAAAATCTACTCTAAACAGACTTATTTAAACAGAGATTGTTCGTGTTGAGCTTGGATGCTATCTTTTAGTAAAAATACTTTTTTACAAATACACTTTTCAGTGCACTGTTCAGTTTACCTCCTTCAATTTAATTTCTTGGTCCATCTCCTTAGTTTCATTCTTGAGACAAACTGTGCTATTTTTTCCTGGTGGTATAAACCTTGGCTTTTTGGATACATTTCCTAGCACTTGACTTGGAGCTGCTGATCGCCTCATATTCAGTTGTATTGCTCTAGAGGGTGGAGAGGAAGGAAGGAAGCAGATAAAGACAACTGTAGTCAGAATAGGCTTTATATAAAAATGCATCCATAGATAACAAGCACTATTTTAAAACAAAAAATAGCATAAAAGATTTTCAACTAATCTTAATTCATAAGCATAGTACAACTTTATATAAAGTAGCATTGTTGCAATGAATTGTTTTAGTACTAGGAGAGATTGACTACAGCAAATTCTGCAGTTGAACATTTCCTTTATCATTTGAAAAATCAATAATGTGGTTTGCAATAGCAAGAAATGCTCTGGAGATGTGCAACATAGGGCTGCTTAACAAACTTACACCAGGTTATAAAAAGGACAACTTGAAACATAACTGATCACCGAAACAAAATGTAAATTTGAAAAGCCCATTATTAGCACACAATGAACAACAAATTCATGCATGCAGCAGTCAGGGTGTTCCTGCACTTTTTTGACACTACCCCGCACTCCAGTGGCTTACTAGGGCACAACAACCGTTCTTTCCAAGATTTGCACAGTAGCAGTAGTACTGTCAAGATGCTTTGCAAACAGGCAGACACTAGCGTGAGTACTGCTATCTCCTTCAAAGCCGAACAATTGCCATATATATGATGCTGTTACAAGACATAAACCACGGCAAAATGGCCTGCACGGTTGTCACTTCCATCGTGGCTGTTATTAAAAAACCGAAAGAGGTCTTTGCCCGTGTCAACGGCAGTTCACACAAATGAGGACTACATGACAGCAGTGTTAGCATATGAACTTTAGTTAACCCTATGCAATAAGGCAGTAGCTTGGTTGTTATAACAGGAGTAGACCTGTAGTATAAGCAACAGATAGTAACTGTGAAAGCTACAAAGTTGTCAAGAACCATCCAGAGGAGCAGACTGCAAGTGCCAGGGCTGATCACAGCCAGCTTCAGATGCTATAAGAATTTGAACAAGTTATTTACCCTACCCAATCCTGTAATGCATGGTGACACTTGGGAAGACAACCCAGGTGTCACCCCACAACTCCACACGAGGACTGCATAGCGTGCCTGAACAGCTACGCTAACCCTACCTACCCCCCTGACTTTGAAAGCTTGTCGTATCTCCAGTGGAACAGTGGAGCTGTGCAACTCAAAAATTGCATGTATCTGTCATTAAAGTGTTTTGGTTTCCAAATCCAGCTGGACTTTGAATTGTCATTTGGTCTTAAACCACAAAACCAGACATACTAGGAGATCTGCAAATCAATAAGAAATTTAAAGCTATGACCCTTGAGGACTCAGTAACTTTACTCACATGAAATTTAAAAAAAAAAAAATATTACCAGTATAACCTAACTGCAACTACAGAAAACATTAAAGGTTTGTGGTTTTTTAAAATGTAATATTGCTTCCAGCCATACATCGAAGAGTTTGACCTCAAAATATAAGCTTTTAAAAAATAAAAAAATAGTAAATAAAAGGCTTGGGGTTTTGTATCTTTACACTACTATACAGTAAAAAGGCCATTACAGATGTGCAACACATAATTGACACTAGGTCTTTTAGATAGGATCAGAGTAGGTGTAGGAAGGGCAAGGAGTGCCTCCACATTACAACTAGGTCAGCTGACAAGCAAATAGACATTTTCCAGACACTGATCTGTTGAATCACCCTGTACTCGGCAGTACCATTAGGTATGGTTGCAGGAAAGCAGCTGAAGGTATCATGAGAAAAGTGCTGCTCCTGCTTTTATTAGCAACCTGGCTTGCCTAAATTAAGTGTACCATGAAACCACAGCCTACAATATCTCATGAATGCATCTGCTTTTGCAAGCATTGCATTCGGCAGTATTTTTCTCCTTAAAGGCTTTTGAACAGCTGCATCAAAATGAAATACATATACAAAGAGCATTTCAAAGTTTTACACACTGGACTCAACACTGCATACACCGAGTCCTGTTAAAGGTTATGCTATCTATGTTGGTGTACATGTAACATATATTTAAGGATGCTCTCTTAGACACTTGAAGAGACATTCTCGGCACAGATTATAAGGCTAGATGGGTTTTTTTGTAAGCAACTACAAAGATGCGACACAGGGTTAACTGCAGTTAAACTGCAGACATCGAGTGCATCGCTTTGAACATCAGTATTAGCGAAAAATCTCTTTAAATTAGTAGCTGTAAGGATTTAGAGCAGGGTGCAAAAAGCAAAGCTATTCAAATCGCTATTATCGCCCCAGCGCGCCTCAGCCGACCGGTAACAGCCGGGAGGTGTCAGGAAGGAAAGGTCTCCCTGAGGGCAAACATAGGGACTGGGGGCGCCCAGCCGGCTCTTCCGCCCGCCGCCCCTGCCAGGAGAAGCCTGCAGCCCCTCCACCCAGTCTCCCGCCCTCTGCCGTACCTCAGCCAGAGCCGTGCCTCAACCACAAACCCGCCAGAACCTCAACACTCAATTGTCCCGCCGCCGGCTCCCGTCAGCCGCTGCCCGCCCCGCGCATGCGCTGTCAGCAACGCAGCGCTCCCCCTGGCCGGGGGCGAGGATTACTTCAGCTGCGCACACCCCGCACCTCCCACCGGGGAAATGTTGCGGTGCGCATGTGCGAGGCTGACAGGTGGGGCGGTGTTAGGCGTTCGTGCCACACAGCATGGCGTCGAGGCCGCGTTCTCTGCGGAGGGCCGCGCGGCCGTCAAGCAGGAGCGGCCGCAAAGCGAACCTCGATTTTGCGACAGCGAGCGGCTGCCGGGCGCTGCGGTAGCGGCGGCGGGAGAGGTGAGTGCGGCGAGGTGGTGAGTGCGGCCGACAGTCGCCCGCTGGTCGGCACGGAGAGCGGCCGTCCCGGGGCGGGTTGCGGGCAGAGGCATTGAGCGGGGACCTTGCCAAGGGTCGCGGTGGCTTTGCCATCCTGTTGAGAAGATGGTGGTAAGTGCGCGTTAGTTGTTTGAGTCCCATCAGGCGCGGCCGCTTATCGTTGCACTGCTGCTCCTATGGTTTCCAGGCCAGTTTTGTTCTCTGTGCCCAAGAGCGTTGGCCATTCCCGAGGAGCCTTCCTTCAACCTCTGCACAGTCCTCCTCCCCACGAGAGCCTCTGAGCAGAGCTGTCCTGACTCCGGTCTTGTTTCTGCGGCAGAGTCCTGCTCTTCAAAACCCGAAAGGGAACTGTGAAGCGTGTATCTTGAATTGCTGTATTTCGAGTAAGTTTTGTAGCGGGACAGCAAGCAGAAGCGTTGTGTAAAAATGTTGACAAAGCAGCTCCAGTTTCTTAAGTAGTTCCTGGGAGAGGCCTTAAATTAATTTTGTATCTTGTACTGGTTATTGCAGACGCTTTTGTTGATTAAGTCAGGTTTTTTATATCAGTGTAAGCTGGTATTGCTGTTGGTTCGTTCTTATCCCTTCTGGTCCTTTTCTCTTACACAGATGTTTGTGAGACTCCACAATGTAGCAGCTTGGGGAGCTGTGCTGAGGGAGGAGCTGTCTGGCAGCCTCGGTCACAAATGCAGCTGCTGTCTGCCTTTCAGCCCTGGCTGGGGTTCCTCATCTCCTGTTTTGCCCCACTTCCACAGTCAATAGAGCTTTTTCTGAGCTGTCTACAAGAAAATCTGGCCTAGCAAATCAGCGAGTAGGTGTCTGAGCCAGTTCAGGAAAGAGCCAAATTAAATATTCAAACTGATTCAAGGGAGGAAGTAGAGGGAGGCCATGAATTGGCAGATAGGTTGGCTTGGACTGCTGGAAGACAGCTGCTAATGTTAAACCTTTTTTCTTTTCTTTCTTTTATTTTTTTTTCCCCAGTTCAGTCTTAAAACAGGCCAGTTACCCAGTGTGATAAATCAAGTGACTGTAGAAATAGCTTGTACTGTCACAGTTGAAGGGGTGAGTCTGCCTCTGTGGGCATTAATAGTGGCCTGAAGCAGCTTACACTGACTGTGGCAGAGTGGCACAAGACACCTTAAAACGTTGCTTCTCTACAGAAGGATTTAAAACACAGTGTATCTTTGTGAAGTAGAAGCTCAAGCAATATAATGTTTTGATGTCGCCTCATCCTTGTGCCCTGCAAAGATTGTCTGTTCTTCCAGTTACACATACTTCTGAAAAAGCAGTCTTAGTGTTGCACATCTGTAGTTCTGTCATGATTCACTCCAGCCCTTCAGTTTGGTTTTATCTTGTCACAGAGAAGAGAAACAGCTTCTAAAAATCAGAAGCTACTGTAGATGAAAAAATGCAAGTCATTAATCCCATCTCAGTGTCCTGCTTTTTACAATAATTAGTGCCAGATACTTAGCATGCTATGTGATCGTCTTCCTGGGAACTACACCACATCTGTATTCTCTCTGTTATTTTATCCACACAAAATCACTTTGAAGGCATAGCTCAAAGCTATAGGCCTGCATCTGCCTGGAAAACCACATGGAATGAGAGGTACTAAAAATTGATATCTGTGAAGTCTGGAGGATATTTTTGCTTGTCAAAAAATATTGGGAGAAATAAAATATATGTGAAACAATAGAAATTGAATAGCATGTGGTAGTTCTTGGGCTTTCTGCCTTCCAGATTGGACACCTTGAAATTCCAGCTATCCTCATGGGCAATGTCACTGGTAATGGGCAGGTGATTTATAAAATTCTGGACCAGAGAAATCGAAGGCCAAGCAAGGTTTGGAAATGTTAGTGGAGTGTGGGAAGGCAGTGATATATAACGCAGTTTATAGGTGCAAACAAGAAAGGAGTATTGACAACTGGTGAATTGTAATGGAAATAGAAGAGGAGGTTTTGAGGCAAAGTCAAGAAGAGGGAAGTTTCTGGGGAAGAACAGAAGTTCAGAGTGAAGTGATCCACAGTGGTAGAGCACATGCCATTCATTTGGTGCTCTCCCTCTGCTTATCTGTAGACTAAAGTGCATGTCTTTAAGTTAGCAGAAGGTAAAATATCTCTGGTTCTCAGGTCAGGAAATTTCTATTGGAAGAGTTCTGGAACAGTGACAGCTGTTGTCATAGGTCTCAGACTCAAAGCCGCAAGGATTCTGGCATTGTATGGGATGGTGCTGCTCCAACACCAGTCTTGAAAACATCCTGAAGTTCTTCCCTTTAAAACCTCCTTTCATTGTAATTTTTGCCTTGGAGTTCTCATCCACTCTCCATTTGAACTTCAGTTTTGGTTGGGGCTTTATATATGTATTTGTTGTGCTTTATTTTTTGTCAGGCACAAAGGTGGTTTCCCCCCACTTATAAAAATACTCTTTCCTGCATTCTGATAGATTTCAAACATGATAAAATATGCCAAAGAGTATCTTGAAGACTTAGTGCTCAGGGATCAGCAGCATATGTGCAAAATGTAACTTACAGTAGAGCAGAAACACTGGGACAGCAAAAATACAGTTTTGTTGACATATTATATATCCCTATGAAAGTTTTCTAAAAGCTGAATCCTCTGGGATCCTCTAAGTCAAATCAAAATTTTAGGCTTACAGTTCAAGATATAGAATGTGTATATAATGTTTAACAGTTCTCCAGCATAAACATACTATATGTTTCAATGCTTTCATCAGTATTAGGAACTACTATTTGACTTTATGTTCTGCTACTAATAATGAGTGTTGGTTTCCACTTTTTAAGCTTTCCAGTGTGGTCCTTGCTGTCCTTACAGTCCCAGCTTTGTGCAAACACAGTGCTTGTTTTGTTCATGCAGAACTAGCAAAGTCCTGAATTTCCTGTCTTTGCAGGAGAACTGTAAAAACTTAATAAGGAAACAACAGTATTAAAAAGAATTAATTTCTTCAGCAGACTGCTTTAAATCATAGAATGTCCTCGCTGTGACCAAAGGAATAGTATATCCTAGGCACCTGTAAATTTAGTTTACCTGTAGTGTTGTAGCCACAGGAGCACAGAGCTAGATGCAGTCTGTGAAATCTGCCTGGGACCTTGTCAGGAGTCTACGTGGATTGCTCTCCCTGCTGCTTTGGCAGTGCTGTCACTAGTTCAGTGAACTAGTACGTGTTCCAGCTAATCTAAATCTGGCTGAAGCATGTCTGCAAGCCCTGGCATTGGCTGTGCAATAAACATGCCAGGAGAAAACTAAAACAGTATGTAAACTGTGTAGCAGGTAATATGTTTTGTGTTTTGGTACTCAACAAAATGATCACACACTAGCCCTAGAACATGCACACTTTATTAAACAAGTACAATAAAGCAAACAAGCACGCTAAGCCCAGTCAAGTATATAGCTATGTATGTAGTAAACAAGTACAATAAAGAGAATAAGGTGTATATATATGTATGTGTATAACACAGAGGAAAATTAGCGGTGCATCAAATCATTAGGATAGTGATTAATAAGAAATAACGTCACCAATTACCACCTAATTGTCATCATCGGGGCCACACTTCAAGCTGGGAAGCCCTGTTGCAGCTGATGCTGGGAGTCCCAGGTAACTTGGAAAATTCCTATGTAGTACATTCACCCATAGGGGAGGCTTCACATTCGGCTACAGGAAGCTCCTGCTTTTATACCCTTAGAAACACAGCTGGCTTTATGCCAGACCTGTAATTGTTTACCGGTGTGGCCATGCAGTTTCTCATGATCTCACTGTTGGCTATGCCAAGAATGGGGCTAGGCGCCCCAGTGTGGCCAAATGTGAAGGTCACAGAACAGCTGCACCCTTACGTTTTCCTACTTCTTTCCAGCAAACAGCCGTAATGAATATAGACATGTATATACTTTATGGAATACACTTTGTCAAAAACATACTTTGATGTCTGTCACAGTCATTAGCGAGGATCAACTCTCAATTAGGTTCCCATCTATTACACATTCCACAATTACAGAACATTTCATGATGAGGAATTGCAAAGTTTTTTTCTCCCTTCAGAGAAAAATTTGTCATTAGTCCTTAGAGATCCTTATGCTTGTTAGACAGTTCTAATTCAGATTGAGAATCTCTTTGAATGGCACATTGCAATTGCAAGATATCAGCTGCAGGGATTTAAGTGATGACGTCCTTTTTGGATTTTTTTTTTGTTGTAAGTGAACAATCTTAGTTCTGCTGCACATTGGAGCAGTGTCATTTGTCAATACAATGAACTTGACTGTGATACTCGTGTTTCAAAAACGAACTGCATAACACACACAGATAAAACTAGGTTAGATAAGAAATTTTCATCTTTCTAAGGAGTATGGTTTTACTATATTTCGGTTGCTGCTTTCCAAGAATATTGAACTGTGTTGTCTTCAGTCTTACAAACAAAACCGTAAGGCTTCAAAATTAAATGGCAGCAGATGCTCAGTTTTGTCATAAATATCTGCATCATTAATAACTGAAAGAGAGACTGATTATTGTTTTTCTGCCCCCTGTCTAGTGAGATCTCTTGTCTTGTATTTTTTACAGTGGCTTGTTTTGGAAAGCTTTGTTTTAGTGGGCTGTCAGAACAGCGTCTATTCAGCAGCTGGCTGGTTGGACATAGGACTTGGTAACTTAGGAAACAGTACTGAGCCTTTCTCATTTTTCTCATAGGCATAATAAAGCAGTGAAGAGGAACTCGGGGAAGGAAGTATTACATGTGTTACTGATCAGAAAACTCCTTCTGAAGTATTTGGACAAACTACATATATATGTAGTAAAATCTGAAAAGGTAGGATATCTTCCTTTTCTGTTTTATTTAGAAAACCTCATAACTAATAAAAACCTCTCTCACGAGTCTCAGTGGGGTTACAAAAGTAATTTTATATGTGAAGCCTAAAACATACTCTTTTACGTGACTTTCTTGGGATCTTGCTGAACTCTAGGCTTTTCATGATAGGATTCTGATAAATGCAGGTTGCTGGTTAGTTCTTTACAAAGCTTTGAAATCCATTTAAAGGCTACTCAGTTTTATAAAATAGACCATGTGAGAGAAGACAGTAGCTATTCATGATTTCAGACTAAGCTGCAGTTTGGGCTTTTTCTTCCTGAATATCAAGTATTTCTCTAGGCATGTGGAGATTTCATGCTGTTCTCTCTGGAATAGAAGGCTACAATGAGTAGAGAATCTTAGCCTTTTCAGTATGAAACCAACATGTTAAGTGATGTGCAGTTCATAAATACAAATCCTGCTAGATGGAAGTGTCCAGCTATTGTCTGTAAGGATACTTTTTTGTAAGTTGGTTAGGCATGATACAGAAGGCTTTAAAATGGAAAGCAAGCATTTTCATTTGAGTTTCTACAATGTTTCTGCTTCAGGTAGAATTCAAGTAAGTAGAAAATCCATGTTTCACAGTGGCTGATAGAATTGTATTCTGTTCAGAACAAGCATGGCTCAACTGCCTGCTGAAGTCTTCACTTTCAGAATTGAGAAATGGGGATTCTGACATCCAGCAGTACAATCCTCAAATTCTTATTTAAATCTTAAAGTCTCTGAAGTATGTGTTTGCATTCTCACTGTGAAGTTCTTTATTCGCATTAAGTTCTCAGTGTTTCTGGGGTTGCTTCCAGGCCTTTTTGTGGATCTGGCCATACAGATTCAGGACAAAGACTGCTTTATTTCTCTGTGTTGTTTTAATAGGTTGAAAGTGTGTGGAGAGCATGGGTTATGATATTGAGCGTTTCGTTGGCTATGTCAATGAAGGGCTGTTATGCTCCATCTGCCGTGATGTGTTAGAAGATCCATTACAGGCTCCTTGTGAACATGCTTTCTGTACTGCTTGTATACATGGATGGCTTGTTCATCACAGTAACTGCCCTGAAGACAGACAGATGATTGATGTGTCTTTGCTACGGCCTCTCTACAGGTATACAGTAATATTGCTGTATGCTAAAATCCAATGAATTTAGGATTTCCCATTTCTGCTTGCACAGCTTTATCTCTTGTCATTTACTGTCACTCATATTGTCTTTATCGAATGTGCCTGTGGCAGAAACTGATCACTTGCATGAAAGTGTTAGCATTTTCCGTTTATTATAACTGACTTTCAAGGTATTAAGATTTCAAACACTTATTTTGTTCTCCACTTTTTTATATCTTTAATCCTGTTTCTAGACATCTCTCTGGATATTATTCTGAATGGCTTCTACAGCACCAAAGCATTCAAATACTTTTTTGGAGAAATCAGGCAAAGCAACTGTTGACAACAGTCACTAAAGACTGTATATCTTTTGTTTTTCTTTTCAGCCTTACCTAGATAACTGTAGTTGGGTTTTGTAATGAATAATTTCTGTAGATATAAATCCAACTTCTAACCTTTAAATCATTTTTTAAAAATGCCTTTATCCATAAGAATATCTATCTTGAGCCACCTTGTCA
>JAVHNF010038685.1:16668-28008 GCA_034783455.1 Micropsitta finschii
TTCACCCACCGCAGTATTTCTGGCAGTGACTCACAAAACTCCCACACAATTCTGATACCATTTTCTTGATAAAAGCAGCGGCCAAATGAAACTATACATTTGGTGCTTTAACAAAAAATAAAAAATAAATAACAATAACAATAATAAAGACCAAATCTACTAGTCGTTATTAGTAGTGAAACAGTGAATATGAAACTGACAGCATGCGGTGGGAGAACAGAGCTGATTGCTACACACAGACCCCCTGCAGACAGAGGTCTGAACAACCGGCTCTGCTGCCTGCTACCAAGAATTTGCCTTCTTGTATGTTGCAACTTATACAGATGTTCGCATAATTCCTTGCATATGGACAGCAAACAGAGCATTCATTTCAAGAATGACGTGATTGTCTATGTGGTAAGGATATGAAGGGAAAACTTTCGACATGCATCCAATGATACAGCTGAATGAGAAGCCAAACTCTTCCCAAAAGCACTCCAAGGACTTCTCATGAAGTCAATGACAAAATTCAGACAAGACTTCATAGCACTCTTTCTTCCTCTCATTTTAAAAACCTCAATTAAATTACACTCAGGCATTTTACAGTGAGATTCAAGAGCACAAAACATATCAGGGCACCATAGTATTCACTCACCACTGCAAAACATTAACTAAACTTGCTCTGAAAAATGTTTTAACTATTTATAGAGAAGCCAAGGGGGGAGGGCAGAGAGGAAGATGCTTGCTAGGCTTGTTTTTCTTTTTTGGCAGACTTCATCTGAAAGCAGCCAAACTCCCTTCTGCTTCTGTAAGGCACACTAACAGAGCAGTGAGTGTGCTGAGGTCACAGGAAGAGAGTACTCAAGCTTGTGCTTAATTTGGGGACAGCCTTGTACCAGGTGCTTTGTCCAAAAAACTACTGAACTTCAGGACAGATGCCAGCCCCAAGCCTCCTGCAGGTTAGCAGCTGACATTTCATTCACTTCTATGGGACCTTTTCAGTAGCTGTAGCTTGTATTAAAACTGTAGTCCAAAAATAACTAATGCTTCAATATGAATGGTTAAACTGCCATAAATATAAAAAAAAAGGCATAAATATTTTCCACAGAAATAAATAGGATCTGAGTTAGAGAAGCATCTAAAGGAGAACTTGGTTTAGGTAGTAAGTTCTTCTAAAGGACAGATTTAGGGAGAAAACTTTTTTCCATTAAACTACAATACATATTATGATTTAAGTATCAACCAATGGGCCTCTGTGCCAAATTATCCTTTTTTTCTCCTTAAGCTTGATTTTTAATATTTTTTTCCTGCTTTTTCATTAAGGGAAGTATTTGCACATTACTTGAAGCAAAATATTCATTGGCCTTAGGAATACAAACTCACCAAAACAGAAATGTACACAAGCTTTTCACAAGCAGTTGTGAATGGAAGCCACTAAATATTTGACTATGTGGTACTTGTGATGCCTGAATCATGTAGGATGATAGTAAACTTTAAACCTTTTAAATTCAGCAACAATTTCGCATATTTAAAACCTACATCTGAGAATTCATCTAGAGGTCTGCAGCACATCCTGAGTTTGGTGTTGCCGTACTGACTGCTTCTAGCACCACCATTACCTACTTTTATCTTGGTATATCTGTAACTGAAGTGTAGCCTTATTCCCAGTTTTCCAGAGCAATTCAAATTATTTTCAGGTACAAAGAATAGTTGTTTATTAAAAAAAAAAAAAAAACAAACAAACAGACAAAAAAACCCCAAACAAAAACACACACATTTGAATGAAAAATGTAACTAATTACTTTCCCATCTTTCCCATGGTAATGAATATCCAATCAGTCACATTCATCACTTTCTACTGTATTTCCCTTTAAAGTGAAACACAATACTGTTCTTTAGAGACCTAGAGAGGACTTTTCTGTCAGAAGTTCTGTATAAAGTCTATGCATATTATGAAAAAATGCAGAACACTTCTGAGAGTGTTCACAGTTTCAAACACACCTGCAACAGAACTCCATTGGCTGCAGGGAACTAAGTATACATTGGGGATGAATTTTGTCCTAGGAGTTTAAAGCTTGAAGGAAAATCTAAGGGAACCAAGGGAAATCAAGAATATTTAGTGAATTCTTGATGCATATGTATTCTTTTATTGAATTGTTTCCTCCAGGGTTCATTATGGATGCATGCTTTTCTGTTAGAAAAAGGTATTCAAGATGTATTATATCTAAGACAAAGAAAGAGCCATACTTTGAAGGATTATAAAATTATCATATATATTAATCTGCTGTTGAGACAGACATTTCAGTCAAGTTTATAAGATGGTTACATAGTAGTTATCTCTACACACTGAATTTGAAATATTTTAGGCTTCAGTGACTATGAGTGCCTCAGGCTGTAAGATGTTCTGCCACATTCACATACAGCTCACATCTCTCAGGCATTCTTGAAGGTTGGTATGAGATAACAGCAACCCATCAACATGTCCTACTAGTGGCAGTCAAAAATCTGCTCCTGACTGTTGCTATAACCAACTAACCAATCTGAAATTTAGGTCAGCCACATTGCTACCAGGTACGCAAGATACAATAACATCACGCAGGAGATGACAGAGAAAAGCTGTGGTCCTTTCATAAAAGTCCATTGCAATAAACTGTTTTAAATTTTTATTTTCTATTTGGTTCTCCTGTAGAGATGCTTCAATATATAGGTGTGAAAATAAAACAACAGAGAAAGCAAATATCTGAGTCACACATCTGGCTTCCTGAATGGATTTAGAAGTGTCATCTATTAAATATGTGTCCTTAAGACAGAACATCATTAACATCCAATACCGAGAATGTTGCTAGAACCAGATGTTATTCAGTATAACATTGTTCATCATACCTTGGATTTTCTCACTAGCAATGACCCTATCTAATTGACAACCTTATCTGAGCAGAGTGAGTTCTAATTAAGGCCAGAACAGTGCTTGCAAGGCATTGATCCAATAAGGTATTCCATCAGCTACACATTAGTACTTTGGTGGCCTTTGGAGAGTATTCTCTCCAAGTTGAAGTTAGGAGAATGAGGCCAGATTTATACCAGGACATAGAAGTTGTTTGTGGGAAGGTTTTAGTTCCTTAGTGAGTGATTTGATGCCAGCTTTATATTTCTGTTCCTAAAATGACCTGTCAGAAATATTCGTGTTCCAGTTTGGTTTTACGGGTAGAGTCAAGTATATGATAATGATGAAAATGAGTTAATTTCCATTTAATAAAATGCTTTTGCTTGCTTAACTGCTGATTTACTGATAACAGATACTCTTCCACCCTGCTTCTGCTTTGCAGTGCATAAATGGAATGTTTGAAGAACTTTGTCATTTGTAGCTATTGCTGAGGTGATTATTTTTTTTATTTTTTTAAGAAGCAGCACTATGTTTTAGCAAGTATCTTGGTACTAATTAGAAGAAAGATTCTAGTAGGAGTTATTGTGTACTTAGAATATTGCACTTCTGAACTGAGAAAAGGAAGCAGGCAAAACACTGAAGAATGATTTAATATCATTTCATTGCTAGGTAACAATTTGTTTCCTTAGTCATGTTCTTATGTTTTTTGAGTTAAAAATTAAATCTTTGTAAATTACCTTGTGAATAAAGCCACATCTGTTTTTGGCGTGTTATTTCCCCAGAATGTTGCTTTTAAGGCAGCATGTTTTATGCAAGGAAATTGTATGAGATTTTAACTTTACGTTGCCATGAAACTGCTGTATGGATTTCAGGTGGCAGAGAATCTGTATAAACTGGTAAGGTTTTTTTTCCCTTCCTAAACTGCTCTTGACAGAGAGCTTATCAACCCTTAATTAGTGATACATTTTCTCCTTGTGATTTCTATTGATGTTTTGTAAAGCTGAAGATGAATTGAGCCTCAACCTGACTAGAGTACGAATTGTTTTAGAAAATTCAGCCAACATCTCTCTCTCCCTTCCTCTGTCTGTCTCTTTCTTTCTCTATTCCTCCTGATAGGAAAGGTGAAAAGCTGCACGATAGAAATCAGGTTCAGTATTAGTGGTTTTGCTTGCCTGTGCAATAGAAAACGACAAGCGTCAGGGCCTCAGTCAGCAGATCAGGGAGACGCAGATGGGAGGCGAAAAGCTCCCTTGTGGCAGCAGCCTTGCTTGAATGTGATTGTGAGAGCCAGGATGAAGTCAGCACTGACAAAGTGTGTGGATTGATGGATGGACAAAGCTGGGAACTGGATGTGAGAATGGATGAGGGCAGAGGGGGAATTTAACACAGACAAACAGAATGAAAGACAGAGAGGAATTGCCTGCTAAAGTATTCCAGCACTCAGAGCCCACAGCAATTTACTTACTGCTAACCGAACACAGGAGGATTCTTTGCATCTTTGCAGATTTTCTTAAAATGTATGAAGAAACTAAGCAGCAGAAGGAGCTAACAAATTCCTGTTAGTGCTTTTTATTGCCATCTTTCCCCTATACTTGAGATTCACTCACACTCAGTTAATTCAAACGGAGCACTTGATTATTTTCAGTAAGTTTACCAAGTATGCTAGAACAGAATATATTTTCTCTCCATAGCTGTTATTTTAAGGTTTACACTAAATTCGCTTTAATCAGTTATTGTTGCTTTTGCTATCTTAAATAAAAATATGTATTTCCCTTACAGACTATGTTCCTGCTAGAGGCACGATTTTGGATACTGCATTCACATGCATAGTAATAGGAAACCCATTATGTGTGGGTTTTTTTAAAGAAGAAAAAATTGTTTGCTTTCCCACTCATGTAGCTTTGCAGAGCCACAGTAGTATAGTGTGTTTAAGGAGAAACAGACCTGTAGCTTTAGACTACTACCAAATTTTATTTACAAGAGAGAATTACAAGGTAGTTTTTATTATTTCATTGCTTATGTAGAAATAGAAAAATCTGAATTGCCAAACTGGAGTAGATCAGTAAGTCTTAATTTTATCAGTTGCTTTAGTTTTAGAAATTTAAATATCATTTCAGCAAAGAATGAAAATAAAAACGACATTTTAGATACGACACAGTGACCAAAATATCCTTTGCTGGCAACTTCAGGTGGTTGTGTTGCCTCCAGTGGGATTCCTGTAGAGTCAGGCAGACGCATCGAAGAGCATGATTTTGCCCGAGCTATTACCCCCTCCTCATGAAGAAACTGAATGTGCTGTGCTAACAAGACGTTCCATGTAGTTCCCTGATGTGCTTTAAACAGACAAAAAATACAATTGATCAAAAAGAAACTGTTCCTCAATTTCTGGCTTCAGTAATCTGTTGAAAACAGCTATTTACGTAGTAATTTAATGCATTTAATTGAATCTTAACAAAGGCAATATAGTCTTACGCATGTCAATGTATAAGTTGCTATTAAGATTATGATAGTGTATTGGTTTTACTGATGAGTTTTCCAGAGTGTCCATGAAACACACAACCATCTTTAAACTGGAGAATTTGTGTTTATTAATAGAGTCTTCAAACATCTTCAGACAATTATTTTGGACTTGGAAGGATGCATGGAAGTTATGTGGGAAAAGCTAGTATTGTTCACATTGTACGACATATCTGTTAGTTTGGTTTTGAAGCCTGTGGTCACATACAGTGGTTCCCAGATGGGGACTGCTGAATGCATTGTGAATGTCGTTGTAAGGCATGGGAATTGCTTGTAGGAGCTATTTCTGTCATCTGCTGTTTCACCCTGTACTCTCTCTGAAAACTCTTTAAAATCAGGCAGAGTAATTCTGGTCATACGGATAGAAGAAGGAGATATCTATCAGATGCAGTGTATACTTATGAATTTCTAGAAAGAGGAAGAAGCAAGTGGATAATCTTTGCCTTTTAGAGCTTTCTGGTTAGAAAAGGTATGATTATCAATATGACAAATATGGGTGCTGTTCTTAGTACAAGTAGTAACTGGTTTCTTAGGGCGTGAGAGATTTTGATTTAGATCACATATTTTGCATTAGCTGTTTTTTAAAGTAATTTGCCTAACATTAGGAGAGGGTTTGCTGCATCCTCTGTTCTTGCAGAGAAGCAATGCTGTGGAAACGGGGATTTAATCTTGTTCTGGTATGAAGTCGTGTTCTAAGGAAGAAAAACCTGAAATTCTGATATGCAATTTCTCCAGATGTAATCCTCTATTTTCCTTATTTTTTAAAAATTGAAAATGAAAAGGAAAAATAAGATCCTGGAATTTCAAGTCGTGTGTCCTGGGTATTTAGATGTGTGATTTATTTATTATCTGTATTTTTTAACTAAAAAGCAAACTGATAGGGTTCTTACTGTTCTGGGCAAGTTCTTTTGGGAGTGTGTCAGGTCACATATTACTGTGAATAGAGCTATATGCAGCCCTGATTTAAGCCCCTTAGGCCTTGTCAGGAGTGGCCCCTGTGTTGTATGAGACAAGAACATGAATTCATTTGCTAGATAATATTTATGATCAGAATGTAAATAAAAAGTGTTGCCAGACATTTAGGTAAGTGTGATTAGAGGTCTGTCCTCAGTGTAACTATTGGTTTGAGGGTTTAGTGGGGTTATTTCATTGAGATGGATTTGGTCATGGTGTCTCTTCAATGTAGATTGAAGAGTCAGTAATTTCTATGTGGAACATGGATGCATGTAACTCATCCGCTGTTTTCAGCAAATTTTTGGCATCTTTCACATTTTTTTATACCCCTCATTTTCTGTAAATATAGGAATATGATTTTTGTCAGTGCTACTAGTGGGAAGTACTAAATAAAATGTGCTGGCCCTGCATTTTGTGTACTCTTCATTCATCCTTTTTGTAGTTATCCCATTTAGGTGTCAGCACTAACTAATAAAGTTAAACTAATGGCACAAACTGATTTTTCTGTTGTGTTTAGCTGAGGAGGCACCAAAACACTATCTAGTTCTTTTATAAAAATAGATAATTTGTCACTCTCAGTGCTTAAATGGTTTGTTTACATTATGGAAAGCTGTTCAGTAAATTTTAATAAACTTTTCTTTAGTAAAATTGCAAATACTCTCGGAAAATGAGTTTAGTGATATGCTGTCGTCATTCATAGGCAATGTGAAAAGACAGTTTTATTTATTCTTTTCCATACTATCTTGTAGAATCTTCATTTTCTATGCCAGGCACTAAAGTACACAGAAGTTTTGGCATCTTCGAAATAGGCTTCTCGATGGGGAGTGAAAGATATTTGATGTTTGACAGCCACTTTGACCAATTCATAACTATTTTGTAGGTAACTCAGTAGTTCTTCACCATGTTAGTTCCTGATTTAAAATAGTGAAATACCACTCTGCTTTCTAAGGAGGAGCCTACTGATAGCCAAATCATTTGGCTTTGTTCATTAACATGCTGCAAATCAGCCCTTGTAGTTAACAGGCTACTTTTGTGCCTGGTCTTCTGGGTGTGCGTTCATTCATAATTGTTCCATACATAAATTCATGGAATCTTTTGCTTTGTTAATCTGCTTGAAGTGGAATTTATGCTCTAAGTTTGGTATTTAAATTAAAGTATAAGAAAGGAGGGAAAAATAAAAATGGCATGCTAGTACTCAACTTCTGTAGTAGTGATAATTTTTATATGTTGGAAATATTTATAATATTGTTAATAAAAAATGATAAACTTCGGACACTGCAAATAAGTAGAGACAAATGATACCCTTTTAACTGAAATTCTTGCATTTATTACATATCTAATCCGATAGCCTCTACTGCTTACCTTAATTTTTATAAACAGTAATGTCAGTAACATATTTCCTTCATGTATGAAGAAAGCAGATCTGTTTATAATAAATCTTTGTGTGGTGTGTGTGCTATCATTTCCTTCATTTGACCTTGGTGGAGCAGGCTGATGGGGCAGTGAAAAGTATGATATGAAAAATGAGTGAGCAGAGCGAGGTGAGCAGTGAATCAGTCTTGTGTGTGATTAGCTGTGAAAATCTCACAAACATGACTCTGAGTCACTTTTCTTCTTTCTTTCGTGCCTGTTTCTCAAAGGTGTTTCTTCTCTGTGTATATTAGTCATTTAGAAGTTAACTAACAGGACGGAGGCTTCATTCTAATACTAGTTGTGTTTTAATGGTTTTAGGTGATAAGAACAAGGGTGAGTGCAGCATGTCTGAGGGTTCACTATAGAAAAATCACGGTCCATTTAAATTTGTATAGATCTATTGCTAAACGGTATTAGTAGTTATTGCATCACTTTTAGAGACATGGATGTGGCACTTCAACATGGTACTGCAAATTTGCAATTATAACTGTAGATTCAGTGACTCATCATTGAGATCTTATTTTGTCACATCAAATACTGTAAAAACAGAATTCCATTAAATAAAACAAATGTCATTTGAAGTATGCATATAGGCTGTGCAAGTCTTTGACTTATCAGAGACTCATTTGATTTTCTAAGCTTGTTCTATTTTGTGTCTTTTTTCCTGGGTGGTGTGTTTAAAATCTAGGTATGTGAATGTCATGGTAATTTTTCCAAACTAGATCAAAGATTACTTTAAATTTGGAGGTCATTTTGTCCACATGGTAATTGTAAACCTTTAAAGATGATTAGTTTGTCTATGTTGATGAATACTGTATAGTCTCTGTTATTGCACTGGATATCACAGCAGTTTCAAACCAATACCATGACTAAACAATATTGTGAGATAGAAATTATTGTGTAAAACCATGTGATTTTTTGTATATGTAGATGAATTCTTGTCTTATTTTGGTTTTGTATAAAGCTTGGAAAATTAATGCTTTTTTTGCAGATTTTTGTCACTGGATCTAAAGCACTTTTGTACTTTCTTATGTCAACATGAACAGATCAGATTGACTGCTTAACTGGTGCTGGTGCAGTTCCTTTTTGTCTGAGGACGTAATGTGGGTTTCCAGATCTTTCAAGCTTGGTAAGGTCAAGAGTACCTTTCCTTACATATATTTTGGGTAGTTTTTGGAAGATGGTGATCCATACAAAAACCAAATCTGTTTTCAGTCTTGGGTGTCATGCCCTTTGTACAAAATGATTGTGAAAAAACATAATAGAGATGGCCATTTCATGAAGATCAGTATAAGCTAAATGATAACTTTCTGGATTTTATAATACTTGGTGACTAAGTGTTGAACCCATTTAGTAAGTAGGAATATTTCAGCTCCTAATACCTTAATACTATAATCCTATATTTCTAAAAAAAAGGAATCCTGCAATCTCATTTGCTTGATTGCTCCAAGGGATGTGTGGTTTTGTCCAGGGAACACTGTATCTCCTTAATCTCTTAAAAATAGAGGAGTTGGTAATGGAACTGTTTACCATTAAGGTTGCTGAATACATAGGATTGATCTGGAGGCCTGCGGTTTTTTTTCATTCTGGTAGCTGTTCCTCTGTATAACATCTTCCTTGTTTGGGTATTAATGTATGCGTTTTTTCCTATTGAAAACCAACTTTTTTTAGGTTGTTTTTACGCACAGTGAGCATGAGTACATTTTTTTTATATTGGCTTGAATTTCAGCCTGATTTATCACCTCATTAGCAGCTCTTGTTTTAGAAAATATTGAAATATCTGTCTTGGGGGGCACAGAAATTAATTTTTCAGCCATTAACCTGTATTATTAACAGTCTCAAATAGGTCCATAAGTGAAGGTATTTAAAAATTATACATTGATTGAAATATAACACTTTTCTGGCACAACTCAAGTGTAATAGTGGATATAATTTGTTATTTTCTGGTAACACAAATAGATGGAAATGTATTTCAAGAAGGAAGATTATTTTCAGTAAGGCCCTGTGCTAAACTAAACCCCTTTTCCTTCCCTTCTCATCTTCACCTCTTTCTTCCCACCCTCCCAAACCTCCTCCTACCTAAATTCCCACCTGTCCCTTGAAAAGGCTTTTTGGCATCTCTGCTAATGAGCTGATGCTGTCAAATTCATCTTTTTTAAAAGAGGTTCAGAATCTGTTCTCCTGAGGTGAAATATCAGGGCTTTCAGACTGTATTCTTCTTGTAAAATATAACCTAGATCCTTTATGATGAAATAGGCACTTTAGAGGCACCTGGGCTTATCTTTCAGTTTTTCTGCTCAGCTCTGTTATGCACAAAGGTCTTTTTCTAGGTGACATATCATGTTGTATTCCAAAGTACACTTTCTTTTAATTTACAACTTAATTTTCAACCTAATTCAGAAGATTGATACTATAATGCTATTTGCAGAAGTATTGAAATGTCAGTAAGTTTTATTGTAGTAATAAAGAGAATTCCATATATCACACACTCTATAGGGATCCTTGCTTTTTGCATAGATCTTCATAGCAACAACCAGTGGCTAAATGCGGGCAATCATTAATTTTTAAAGAAGACATGGTTATGATGAGTTGAGAAATTAAGACCATAGTGATGAATGAGCTTTAATTTTTGACACTTTTTTTTATAGTCTAAGAGGATACAGGGGTAGATTATGTGGAGGGGGAAAGTAAAAGAAGGGGGTGGGGAGATGTGGGGGGAGGAAATTGCCCAAATCCCAGGTTCCTAATACTTAAAATGCTGTCTGCTTGTAAAAGATTTCAGTCAGGGAGAGGCCATCTTCGAGCTTCTCTTAACAAATGGATATCAGTGGTCCATGAAATAATCAATGTCGATAATCCATCCTAGGGTCTGCCAATATGTTAATGGCTCTGCCGCATCGTTATTGCTACAAGGCCATAAATCATTTCCGTACCAGAATGCTTAGCAGTTTAGGACTCAAACCCCTAGTCTGGAATAAAATGCTGTCTCTTAACAATTAATGTCTAAACATTTTGCAGCTTTGTGCCTTGATTGTTTTCAGATGCTAAAAAAGTAAGTAGGACAGATTGTAAATCAATAAAACAATAAGACAAAGTGTTTTAATAATAGAAAGACTCGAAGTAAATCATAGTTCTGTGTTTATTATTGCTTTGGAGGCTATAAATAAATAGCACCAACTGGTAAAGGTTTAGTTAACAAGGAAAAATAAGTCTGGGATTGACATTTTGGGCATGTGTTATATTTCATTTTCACTCTGGAAGGTGAGGTAGACAGACATTTATAAAAAAAAATTATTATTATTATTTTTTAAATGAGAGAATAGGAGTTAAGAAATGCTTGTGCCTTCGAATTCTCATTCAATAGAAAGGTCTTTTTCTACTCTGCCCAGCAAGAGATCAGTGGTCTGGCTCTGTGTCTGGAGGACATCAGCACACAGTCACTGGTACAAGTGGCTGTGCAGAGCTGTCGGCAATCACAAAGGGCTCTTATTTAGAAAATAGACTTGGATCAAACTGATCTGACTTAGGTTAGTTTATGTCACTTTAGCTCACTATTAAAGGCAATGTAAAATGTGATGGTAAGTCATTAACTC
>JAVHNF010038687.1:11536-28267 GCA_034783455.1 Micropsitta finschii
CTTCTTACTTCTTCACCAGTCATCAAAAAAAAATAAGTGTGTTTGCAGGTTTTATTAGCAGACTGGGCATGATTTTGGGTGTATCTTACAATGGTTTCAGTCTGGCTTGCAGTGTTTATTTTAATTAGGCTCTGAAGGCTGGACCTTTAGAGGAACTTTTCATGTCTTTAACCTTAGATTCTTCCTCTGCTTTGTAATAGTGGTTGCAAAGAAGAGCACATTCTTTCAAACTAGGGGGTTCAAACTAGATGATCTTAAGGTCCTTTCCGACCCTAACTATTCTATGATTCTACGATCCAGAGGGTTGTAAATCAGTGGGGAAATGCTTCTCATAACTTCACTGATATTTTAGTTTATCTCCAATTAAGGTTGCTTCTTGCAGGGTCTCAAAGCATGCCCTAGTTCAGGTTCTTTGGTGAATTTATTCATTAGAGGACTGATTACTGAGTTGCCTGCCATGGTAAAGCAGGTATTCTTGTTGGACATCATTTTTCTTCTCCTTCCCTTTTGCTGCCTGTGAGTTGTCACCATCCCCGTCATGTCTTCATTTCACTTGTTCACAGTGACACAAAATGTCTCCTGCCTGAAGTCAATCTCCCTGTGATGAAAGTCTTCCATAGAATTAGTCAGGCTGGAAGACAAGCAGGTATCAAAAACATAAGCCTTCGGAAAATGGTGGCGGGCTGTCACTTCCCATTAGCTAATGCTGCCTGGGCAGACTGCTGACTCTTCACCATTGTAGGTGAGAGAGATGAGTTTTAATGAGCAGCAGAGGGAGAAGAAAGAAAGTTGTTATCCTAGAAGTGATACTTTGGTAGTGGATGACGTCCATGTGTGTGTGCACGCATGTGTCCATGCTAGTGTGGAGAAGTATCGAAACTAAGTGAGCTATAGCTGTGTGGCTTGCCAGGCCTCTCCAGGAGCTTTGTCATGCGAGTGATTGCATCCTGGCCCTTCTTTCTTCAATGGCTTCCCTCTGTCTGTTCTTCAGTGACACTGATCAATACAAGTAGAATTGTAGTGAACTTCAAAGACAAACATGCTAACATTTAAAAGAGGGAGATCTGTGAATCTTGGATAAATGATAAAGCAGTGTAAGATGTAGTGTTTGAGAGATGGTTTCTATCAATGCAACTTCACAGAACTTGGTCCTCATGTATTCCAGGCTAGGGGTTTGCTGGATTTGATCTAGGTGCAAAAAGCACCCTGCAAATAACTACCAGACTTTCAAAGTATTTAAAGAAGTTGTGTACTTCTCCATGCAGGTCATAGCTAGGACTAACAAGGGCAGATCAAGAATGGGATGTATTCAGCTGTGAAATAGTCTTTCAAGGGCAAAGGTAGAAGAGGCGTTCCCCAGCAACTTTAAAGAGTAGTTAGCCAAAACACTATTAGATATGAAGCGGAGAACAAACCTGCCTTTCTGAATGCCCGCAGCTCTGGAAGATGGAGTAAGTGTGTAAATGATTCTTCTGTCTCTAGAGTACATGAACATTTGAGATCTGAATCGCTGCAGGTCCCATTCTGCTCCCTGGCATTCGACCTACATTTAAATTGTAATTGACTTAGAATGAAGACTCATAAAGCTTTCTTTTTTTCACCCGGATGCTGAATCCTCAATGAAAATATAAACTGTGTCATTAGATGTTGGGCGGATGTTGATCACAAAGGAGCTGGTTTAAGCTAAAAATTGCACAGCATATTCCAATTAGTCACTCTGCATCCTAAATGGTCGCAGTGACTCTACTTTTAGCGTGGAAAGACATTAGTATAACTAAATACATCCCCACTGGATATTTTTACTAACACATGCTGGGTTAGTGCTAGAGGTGTCATGTTCCCTGTTTAGTTTTCTGGACAGCTTCACAAGAGACACTTTTACTTCTTCAGTAAATGCTTCTTTCTAGCTTTGACTCTGGCCTTGTTTCCTGTATGGGCCCTGGATCTGTTTCACCATCTCACTATGTCTGGGACTGTTGATGAACCATGATACCAGCACCTGGCTTTGGCCACTCTGTTCTATGGGACTGTGTCTGCCTGATGAGGACATTGCCATCCTCAGCACATTGTCAGTGTGAGCTATGTGACTGCAAATTTTGGGTGGAACTCATCTCACTGAACTGTACCCTTTTAATAGGTAGCTAACAAGGCAGTCTTGGAAATGTTTGGAATGAACGAACCTCTCAGAATCACTCTCCTCATTGACTGTAGGGTTAGGTTACAAAATGCACGTAGATTAAATGCCTAATTTTAGGAGAGTAAATTCACTGAGGTGAATTAGCACTGCCACCTTCACCAGCTTAAACTTTATGTGTAAGTTGTACTCCAGTTTGTTTTCTTAAGGAAATTATATTTATGCTTCTATCAACAGCCTGATTCTGATTGTCACTAGGAAAGGAAATAGGGTTATGTTTGTGTAAGCAGGAGGAGAACTGAATCAGCATTAAGGGTTCCCAAATAACCTAAGACAAAACAGATCTTTCCTCATTACTGACTATCACTAATGAGGTGCTCGTGGGTCTCCCAGTTCTTCTTTGGGTGAGCATTAAAAGTATCTGTTCTGATTTATGCATTGGGGGAATCTTGTATAGAGCTGCAGCTTGCACTGTGTACGATTAGGAATTAATATAAGCATTTTCCTCTGATTTGTTGCCTGTCCTCAAGGGTTTCTCCACTGCACATTCACCACAGGGAAGGGAGTCTAGCAAAGTGTTGAGACTTGACTCAGTGGCTGACTTTTACATTGCTGAAAGGCATGGTGGAAATTAGGATTGTAATTCTGTCTTGAGTTTGAAAGGGTTTGGGCTCTTTAGTTTAAGCAAGATCCCCTTTCTTGAGGCAATAGACCTGTAAGCAGCTCATGGCCAGAAGAAGAGATGCATTTCAAATGGTCAACCAAACCCTTAACTGGAGCCACCTACATACAGTGATATGTAAGTAAGGCAGCAAGTCTCAGGAATGATCAGGAAAATAACTTCCCAAGCAGCTCGTACAGCATGTTTCCCCCTCCCTAGGAGATCTGGGTTTGGTAAAACCAGATCTTTTGAGGTTTGACAATACGAGGATCCCAGTCCTGTTTCTTTATTCTTTGGAGCTGGACTGTCCAAGATGATGAATTTCTTCCTTGTTTGGGATGCAAAGGGCACAGTCAGATTTGGGTTTGCTCTCATAACCATTACATACAGACAAGCAACATAAAGAAGATCAGTAAATCTCTCCTTGTGTTAGGCTTGCCTTCATCTGTGTAGGGCCCCAAGAAGACCGCTGGGGACTTCCATGCTATGGTTGTAGAAGACAGTCAAATACTACAGCAGATTCAAAGCCTTTAAATAGGTTAAAAAAATAGGTTGCACCTCATCCACAGGGCAAAACATGAAAAAAAGGGAGGAAAAAGAAGTTGCATTCTCCCTGTTCCTCCAGAGCAAGTATCTGGTTGTTGGCAGTTTCTGTGCCTGAAGGCAACACAATATAACTTGTCTCATAATGGTTGCACGCCGCCTGCTGTGAGCTATGGGATTTGGAGAAAAGCAAACCCAAGCTGGCCAGAAGAGCAGCACACATAACAGCTCCTGGTTGCTGTTGTCTTCCTATTACCTGGCACTGCCTTCTCACCAGCGTGAAGGTGGGGATAGGGCTCTTGTGGCACTTGGGCTGTTCCTGGCTCATCCCACCATGTCAGCTGCGGGCCTCATCACTAAAGGAGGACAGGAGCAGAGCAAATAAAGGGGAGAATCAGGCTAGACCTGAGGAAGAAATGCTTTAGTCTGAGGGTGATAAAACACTGCCACAGGTTGCCCAAAGAGGTGGTGGGTGTCCCACCCCTGGAGATACTAAAGGCCAGGCTGATGTGGTTTTGGGCAACCTAGATGAAGATGTCCCTGCTCATTGCAGGGGGGTTGGAACTAAATGAGCTTTGGAGGTCCCTTCCAACCCAAACCATTCTATGATTCTTTGAAAATGTATGTGGCAGGCAGCATGCAAACAGGCTAAAATACTCATCAGGGATCTGGAATGGCCATCACCTGACTCAGTGGTGCAAAGGAGGCAGGAGGTAAAGGAGGCTTTGCTCTCACTGGAGTAGAGGAAGGGTGCTCCAGTGTTTGGTACTTACTGGGGTATCTAGATCCAATCCCGTGCTGTGTGTCAGGCTTTCCAAGAAGCGGTGGGGATGTTTTCTCTGAAACTTAATGCATGCAGGAGCCTTGTAGACTCTGGTGTGGGCCTTGCAGGTTCTCAGAAGTGATGCCATGTTATCACAGGCAGCTGTAGTGAACTATAATGAATGCTCCAGTGCACAAGCAGGTGTAATTTTCTGCCTTAACTGGAAGACTGCAGCAGAAACCAAGGGCTCTGATTCCCAGCTTCTTCCTGATTTCAACCTAAATACCTCCCTGTGGTATATTATTTTTGACCCATTCTATCCTTTCTCTCCAGAGAGAATCGCATTGGAGGAATGTCGCAGGGAAGCAATGCTGATGGTACTTAAGGCTGTTACTTGGATGGTGGGACAGGATGGAGGTGCTGTGTGATGGTGTGGAGGGCTAGTCTGCTTTGTGCACCCAGAAACCCCTCTGTCATGGAGAGTATGAGGGGGCAAGAGGCAGAAGAATCACCTTGAGTGCACCAGGGCAGTGGAGAAAATCTCTGCATTTCACAGAGTTTAATTAAGCAGGAGGGGGGTTCCATAGGAGATCCTGTGATGTTGCTGCTGTGCCATAATGCTGGAGAGACTGAGGAAAAGCAAGGAGTTTTCCCTCTCTTGCTGATGCAAACACTGCCTAGGAGACTTCTGGCTATGCAGGAATGTGCTTTTCCAGAGAAGGTTAACAGGGAGAGGCTCAGCTCTTTACCTCGCTCTGTTTCCTTTAATGAATTGGGGTCTTCCTCCACCTTACACCCAGGCACAGGAACAAGGGAGCGTATAAAATCAGTTCTCACTCAGATAGCCAACGAGATGTGAAATAGGTTCCAGGGTGGATGATACCCTTGAAGGAAGCCACGCTGACTTGTTTGCTGTGATAATGTATGGATGCTCCTTCCTTTAAAGTCTCCTGTGTAATTGAACCCTGGTGCCTGCTAACTGGTAGTGGGTGAGTAAACTGTTACTTCCTAATGGAGGTTAAACACTGCAAGCTTTGTTCACAGCATCTTATTCAACTGTCCCAAACACTCTCCTTGCCAATGGAAACATGCCCTTCAGGGAAGCCCTGAGGCATGCAGATGTCAGAGGGATTCCTTCCTCCTCTACACACATCCCATATACAAAGTGTTTTCTACTGTGGAAGTCATGGAAGGACGATCTGGCTATTTCCCATTTAGTCTGGGGCATTTTCACTCTGCAGCTCAGCTGTCACTTCCATTTCTTGCTTGGCATACACTAAAGCAGCCTTTTTTTCCATTGACAGCTTTCCTAATTCTCTGCGCTCTCTCCTCTGTCTTGCATTTATTTCTTCCTTTTCCTTCTCTCATTTCCTGTTGTCCATCTTTCCCCTCGCCTCCCTCCTTTCTACTGGAGTACAACCTGAGGTGAGATGTTCTTTGCTGCTGAGTACCCTTCCTGGTGTGTCAGTCATTCATAATGCCCATGGTAAGTCACTTTCCCCCTCCCTACCTCATTAATGCCTCAATTTCTCCATGGGTATGTTTAGGATGATAATTAGGTGTTTCACCAGCGCAGGAATTACAGGGCTTGAACAGATGATGTTTGCAGCATGCTTTGAGGTCCTTGATACGCACTGATAATGAAGCCCATGCAGTCAGGCTGTGGGAAGACACACAGTAGAATAAAGGCTGCCCCTGGCACAGACTAAAGCAAACACCATTTTCATTTCCCTTTCATGATGGACTTCATAGACTTTGGTAGCCACGGTGCCCAACCGCATAATGTAAGGGGGAGGAACAAACCCCAGACTTTTCCTCACCTTACTGTTCTTTGAGCAGTCACAGAATGTTTCCTCTTGTCACTACTGCCTGCCTCTTGGAGACCAGAATGGAGATTGCTGTGGGTAAATTCAGGAAATTCACTTAATTTACTTCCCATTAATACAAACTTCTGATGTTTGTTGGGCTATTGAGAAACAAAGAAGAGAAACAATGAAATAAGGCACTGGAAGAAACCTCTTTCCAACTGCTTCCCCAGGTTCAGCCTTGCTCCAACACCTCTCCCTCTCCAAGCCTGTCTTCCTGTTTTGACCACGTGTCCTGACCTCAGTCCCTGCCTGTACATTGGGGATACAAGAGATTGGCTTGGTACGTGATGGTTTCTTGCTGCTGCTCCTGGTTTCTTACTCTTTTCTTCCTCTTTTTCTTCCCTTCTTATTCTTTTCCTGCTCCAGCCTGGGTCCTTCATGTGCTGCAGCCTCTTTAGGTGTCCCTGCTCCAGTATAGGTCCCCACAGTCTGTCAGAGGTACCCTCCGCACACTGTGCCTCCCTACAAGAACTGCTCCCAACCATGTCTTATTCCACGTGCATCCTCCTTATCTGCTTCTCTGTCCCCTCCTGTGTCTCCTTTCATGCATCCTCACGCCTCTTCCTACGTCTCCTCCTCGTTCTCTTACCACATTCCCCCTCTGGAGTCCCCTGCCCTCCTTTCCAGCAGTTTGCTGACCTGAGAGCTGTTTGCATGACATTTTCCAGGGAGTCACCCCGTTGGGCTGGGTCTGTCAGCTTGTATTTTCCCCTCTTGCCATCACCCTGATTAGTGCTTTGTTAGTTGGTTAGGGCTGGAGTTTCTCATCTGGCAGATGCTTGCGTGAGAGGGCTGGTTCTGCAGAGGGCTATGAGGGTGTTCGTGTTGGTCCTTCTGTCAGTTGGAAATGACATGCCTGTCAGTGGGGCAGAGCATGATCCTGGGGTAATGGTTGGACTTGATGACCTTAAAGGTCTTTTCTAACCTAGCTGATTCTATGATGCTGTGATGCTATACGATCCCTGGGAAGGTGTGGCAGCAACTCTACTGAAGTCAGCTGAGCTATGCCAAAGCAAAAGCAAGGGAACAGAGGATAAGACTCATTGTGACCATTCATTTTTCACCCTCTGACTGACAGGCTTACCTCCATCTTTTCTTCCCTATAATAGACGTTGACCTCTTCACTCCAACAGTGGAGTTTCAGCTGACAAATCCTGCCTCTCTCTCCTTTCCAAGCAGTGTGTTAGCACAAAACAAGGCTGTTTCATCAACTTTTGGCTCGTTGTGTCAAAGGAAATTAATATTGCATGGTTGTGGTGGCTGTCAGCCCTCTGAACCCAGAAGCCTGTTGGCTAATTTCCACCACAATTGGTCGAGGAGTAAAAGCCTCAAGGCTATTAGGGCTCCCCACATGTTTTGTGCAAAGTACGACCCAAAAGGAAGGAAAAGCTCTTTTATTACCTTCATGGAGCTAAAACATGAAAGAATGAGCTCAACGCTTTTTCAGACATCAGCAGATCAATACAACAACTCCCACTTTAAATGGGAAAACATTGGGAAATCAGAAATATGCTCAGAGAAACTTCATTTTTCTTTCCATCTTTCCCGTTGCTTCCACGTGTGTGAACAGATGTAACTCCAAATAACTCCTTTTGAAAGCCCTGGTGTAGACAGGGTGTGCTGCCAGCACAGTCACCTGTATCCTGAAGAATCCATGCTGACTGCAGCAACAGCCACTCCTGATGGGAACATTGTGTTGTGGGATTTCAGCTGGGGAATTGCTTATGTAGGCTTGACTGGGATTTGAGCACATACCTCCTCCATACTGCTGCAGTGCCAGTAGGCACAAAGGGTTTGCATTGCTCCTGAAAGAGAATTAGTTGGCTCGGAGGAAAAGGTGTTTTCTCACTAGTGAATAAATGAAGCTGTATTAAGTGTATTAAGTGGTGGTTCTGGTGTACACCCAGACCCAGGCAGACTGAAATGATCAACTCCCTGACCTGTTAGTGTCAGGGGTGGTAAAAATTGACTGCAGCCACTCGTAGGCTGCAAAATAACCCTGAGGAAGTTTGTGGCTGTTGGTTATTGGGTTTGCTGAATGCTATCTCTTTTCTACCCCATCCTTCTAGCAGTACCTTTCATATAGTTCTGCTTCTTCAGAGGAAAGACTCATCATGTCTGTAAAGCTTTAGATATAGATTATTTCCAGAGCAATCTGACACCATGGTGGAGTGAAGTGAGGGGAGAAAGGTCATATTCTTTTTCTCTTTTCCTTTTATCTCTGAGATCTTTAACCATAGCCAAAGAAGCAGCAAGCTGCAAGAACATGGAAGAGAATACACTTTAGGATTCCTCTTGGGAACTCTGCCTTTATTGCCTTTGTGCTAGTGAGGACCAGGACCTTTCTGGTATGCCTGTAAAGGAAAAGGGTGTGCTTGGGTAAGCAGGTAGAATATACGAGACTCTTTGGTGGGAATGCTCCAAGCCAGCCAAATCCTTCCCCTTTACTCCAAGCTTCATCCAACTATCCCAGCCCTACACAAGCATTATCTCCCTCTTGTCTTTCATTTCCCTTGTTCCAGCATCCCAGAGTAGGACCTTTGAGCTCTGCCCCTCCATCTGATCTGTGCTTCCCTGTCTAATGACATGCTCTAATGTGGGCTAACAGATGTCTGAGCGAAAATTAGCTGTGGTGTCCAAGTCAATTAGACTGGAGAGGCTATGCAGGAACAATTGCTCAATAGGCTGTGTGGGTTGCTGTTTTTTCCCTCCTTTCCCTTTCTTTTCTTTACAAGAGGTGAAATTTTGCAGCCAAGCCTGTTCCTGCCTCCCTGCCTTGCAAACTCCACTTCCAGGCAGTCAACTACCCCTGTGCTTAATGGGTTCTGATCTGCTCTCCAGATGGAGCTGGCTCCACCAGCTGCAGGCAAACAGCAGCTGCTCTCCAAAAGGAGAGGTAGATGCTACTCCAGAACCTCACAGCATGGGTACAGCCGGCACGTCAGAGGCAGCTAAATGATCCTGGCGGTTTTCATGTGTTTGCCTGCTTCACAGGAAAAGCAAATTAGTTTTACAGGATCAACCACTTGTGGAGCAGCATCTTGCAGGGAGTTCAAAACAGGCTGTGGCACACAGAGACGTGTTGGCTCACAAGTGCTTGAAACCATGGCTGGGACTCACCCAGCGTAGGAAAGGTTCTTGGAGATGTTGGGAAGCAGAGGGCATGAGTCCTGAAGTGTGAGTCCCACGCTTCTTGGGCAAAGAGGTGGTGAATGCCCCATCCCTGGCAGTGTTCAAGGCCAGGTTGGACAGAGCCTTGGGTGACATGGTTTAGTGTGAGGTGTCCCTGCCCATGGCAGGGGTAGGAACTGGATGATCTTAAGGTCCTTTCCAACCCAAACCAGTGTATGATTCTGTGATTCTAACTGAAGCTCTGATGCTGAGAGCCATGCTTCTTAGTAACTTTATTATGCCCTGTGATAGAAGTCTGTCCTTTCAAGGACTTCACAGTAAAGCTCATGATGGATTGTCTTGGATGCCCCATAGAAGTTTTACCTTTGTTTTTAAGTAAGCAGGTTTCTCCTGCTGCTTGTCAAAGAAATTTAGTCACAGGCACAAAATCAGCAATGTTGTTTGTGAGTGGAATGCTGGGGTGCTCATAGAAATTAGTTCAGGGATAGCTAGGAATGACTGTTGGTCATTACAACATTTAGTCCCATCGAGACCATCTTCTTGATAGCTGTCATTGAATGAGTGTACCCTGGATGATGCCCACATCTTTTAAAACCAGATCTAGCTGTAATGCCAGGGAAGTCTAAACTCCATAGAAGCTCCTTGAAGACAATTGAAGGCAATTCGGTAGCAGTGTGTATATTCTTTCACTGCTCCAAAGACTATGGGATATTGCAGCTGCTGCTGTGTGCTCCTGAAGGCTAAACCACATTTATGAAGAAGCCCTGTAATCTATTTCCAGGCTGTACTTACTTCATGCGTCAAGTGGAAATGCATGACTTGCAGTCACCTATAGAAATAAGCAGTGGGCTCCAATTGTTCCCTCTGGGAGATTTGTCTAAAAGCACACGCTATCAAGAATAATTATATACTTACCAGCTCCTTCACAGGAGTCCTTCTGAACTTGTTTCTGGTTTCAGCCACCTTTCCTTTAGCTACACCTGCTTTTTGAGAACAAATAGTCCTTAATGGTCTACAGCAAATATTTTGGCACAAGTAATTCTTCATCTTAGGTGCTGATACCCCTCAAGTGCATTTCTGTTCGCTCCTACCTCTAGTTTTTCAATACATTTCTTGTAAGACGGTGCTGCATGAGGTTACCAATCAGTGAGTCACAGAAGCATTTACTTTAAGTGAGCGAGTACATCGACCGAAGGAAGTGCCTTCAAATCATTTGTGTGCTTTGCTGAACTGTGGCCTATGTGCATTTGGTCCCACTCAAGCCCCTTTTTCATTTCTCTGCAAGCTTGCATCTGATTTCCTGCCTATTCTCACCTTTAACTCCATTTTGCTATCACAGTTTCCTGGTTTCTTCTTCTCTCTCCCCACTCCACAGTTAAGTGTGTTTCAGATGATGCTTCTCTAGTCTTTCTAGCCTGCTTTTTCCAAACTGCATCTTGCTTTTCTTCTCCTCTCCCCATTCATATCTCACAAAGCATATTTTGCTCTTGATCTTTTGAGGAGTCTGTCTTACACCTCTGTATCTTCCCTGTTCAACAGACCCCCTGCCTCTGCACTCCCTCCAGCCTGGCTCAGCCCCAGCCCCATGCTGTGCCCGTCTCTTGCCCCCTTGTGTGTGTGCTGTGATGGGCTGTGAACACACTGGTGTGGTGCTGGGTTCTGTCAGCTGGGCTTCCCAGCCCCATTTATCAAAATTATCCCACAGTTCCTTGCAGAGTCGAATATTAATAGAGTTCATTTAAACCCAACAGTGTTGCTAATGCTTTTTTTCCTATGTGCTAAATGGGAGGAAACAGGAATTACCCAAACAAGCACTCACACAGAAAGTGGGGCTGCTGGGAATAGTTAGTAGGGCAAGTGAAATTGGTGGCAGAGGGACCACAGAGCAGAAGCAGCTGGACACACATGTGCCAAGTGCCCCAGTTGTTTCCCCCAGACTTGGTGGCAAGGCTGGTAGAGTGCCCCTCCAGTGCCAGGGCTGTGTGCTTCTTCCTATCTGATGCCACCCTGGTTCAAAGCAGGGGGAAACCCAGTGCTCCCTTTGCTATAAAAGCTGAGGGGAGATGACTGAATGTAAGCTCAGGATGGAGATGAGAAGTAAAGCTGGAAGGTTAGTTAGGCAGGGTGTAAAAGCACAAGGTTGCTCCCATGCTATTCACCCCTTTGTCAGGAAGTCTCTCTTTATTCAGAGCTACCTTTTGACATTCCCCACTCACAAGTGTCCTGAAATGCTCCTCCTTTCCTGGGTGCAAGTTCCCATGTGTCAGATCATGCATCCTACTGTTCATCACTCTAGCCCAGCAGCTCTTTCTAAATGCCCCAGCTCAGTTCTCTTCCCCAGATCAAAACTACAACTCCAGTGGGTTTATAATAAGGTACCCAGAATTGCATGCTGATCTGGAAAAGGCTTAACATGCTCTCATGAGTTCCTGGGGGTATGTAGCATGCTGCCATCAGACTGAGAGCTGCTGCACTGTGTTGTCACCCACAGCAGAGTGGCAGGTAGCAGGCAGCCATCAGCATGCTGTGGGGAGAAAAACAGAGGGAGAAAAGAGCTGCACCTCCATGGCAGTATTGCCATGCCAGTCACCCATGCCAATCACCCATGCCAACGAGAGTGCCTCCAGAACTACTTTCTGTCCCCACACCCCATTTCACAGGCCAGGCTACTCTTCACTCTGCGACAGTTTGGTTTCAGCAGCTCACCTCACTCAAGCTTCCTCTATGGTTGGCCAGACTCAGCTACAGCAGCTCCGGTCACCTGAAGAAGGAGCATCATCTCCTATGGCTTCTAGGGGGCAGCTCACATCCCCCCCAACTCAGGAGGACACATATCCTTGTGTCCTGGGGATACCCCCCAGTCTGAGAAGCAGCTCTCATCTTCTCCAGGAAAGCTGGTGTCAGGCACCCTGGCTTGTCTTACCCAGCTCTTAGCTTGTCTTGCCCAGCTCAACCAGTTCATAAAGCAGTCCCCTACTGTTCCTTTGGTTCATCTCCAAATGCAGCACCCAAGCATTTATTCAGTTTGTGATATGCAGCAGTCAGGGAACTTAACTCTCTTCATGCTGCTATTGAGAAGAGCAGAGTCTGACCCCCTGCCTTTTGGGAAGGATCACTGTGCTGGAAATAGATCCTGTAATGCTGTGCAAATCCTTCATGCTGAGTTCTCTCCACCCTTTTTTCCTTACTGTATTGACCTGTGCTGCTTGACCAGCAGTCATGCTTAAAACAGCCCAAAGTGCTTTGTGGTTCTCATATGGAGATCTCCAGAGAGAGGCAACTTATACCAACTGCTTTACCCAGGTTTTTCCTTATTCCTTTGTGCCTACATGGGGAGCTATCCCTGGCTTGGGGAAGTGGAGGAGCAGAAAGAACATCTCAAGTACATAAAAGCACACCGATTGGTATCTCTGTGCAGTTAAAAAGGCTTTTCCAGCCTTTCGATGCTACGCTTTATAGTGGCTCTTGCAGTAATGAAGCCATAAAAAAGCTGGTGTAATTGGCATCTATGCATGCCAGCTCAGTCCTGGGGAAAAAAGTGTTCATTCCTAGGGACGGGTAATATCGCTTCTGCTATCTCCAGCCTTTGACATATTCAGTGGCAGGAAAAGGGACAGGGACTTAGGGAATGCTGAGGAAGCCTAGAGGAAAGTGTTTGCATTTAATTAAAGCTTGTGAAACAGTCAGGGCTTATGAGAGGTTGTCCAGTCCCACAAAACCAGGAATGTCAGACCACCGTGTGCCTGCGGGCAGTCCTAGGAATGAATGTAAGGGTTGGCATGAGTGCTCCAGGAAAGGATGGTATTAATTTCTGGGGTAAGCAAGAGGAAGAGAAGAGAGGCATGAAGATTTGGCTTCAGAAGGGGAGCCATCAACAGTGGTCATTTATTACTGATCTGAAGGTTTCTGGGGATGTGTATATAGAGCAGGAGTGGGAGAAGAAACAAACAAAAAGCCTCATGATTTCTAGAGCTTTATGGAGCAAAACCAGATCCTGAGCAGAGTTCATTTAAATTTGCAGTTTTATAGATGGTAATGTGATTCTTGGGGAAAAAAGAGAAGGGTGCCAGCAGCAGTGACAATAAAATAAATCACTTAAATGGGAGCAGCTGCACTCCCCAGTCTTCCTGCCCATCACTTGGTTTGACTGCCAGTGTTTGCAAAGGGAAGGACGTGATGATTTTGATGCTCCTGTTTTCAAGCTTTCCAAACACAAAACGCCTTATGTCTCCTTCCATGCAAGTCTCCATCAACTCCACGGTTACATCAGATTTATACCTCTACACGTTAAGGCTTAGTAGCCTCCTGTGACCCTGCTGCCTCTTCCCTGTTGAGATGAGTGGTTTAGGTACAAAAAGTTATGGCTTTTCCACTCCTTTCCATATAATACTGTTTCCAGCCAGGTTTACTCCGGAATTCTGCTCGTATTTCCACAGGCTATTTTGACCAGGTAGAACTTGCGGAGGAGAGAGATGGGGATGACAAACAAAACACAACACAAGACCTTGCTGCACAGTCTTTTCACAAGAGGACAGAATTTAATTGCAAAGTGAATTGGGGAGATCAGAGCAGCAGTGGCTGCAGGCAGTGAGGGGGAAGTTCAGTGCTAATAAATGAAATGTCCCTGATCCAAGGAGAGAAAATAATCAGCATAGCTATAGGACAAACCTGGGACATGACACCAGGCAGCAGCACCTGTCAAATTAATAACCCCCCTTTAATTTTGTCCAGCTATCCTATTAAGCCCTTTTTCTGTAACTAGGTGCTATGAGCCATGCTGACTCAGGATAAGGGAGAGAGAGCTGGGACAAAAGGAGCTCAGAGGAGGTTCACAGCATGCAAAGCATTTTGAGAATCTCCTCATTGACTTGTTGTGTGCCAAGAGGAGACACTACAGGCACTCAGCCAGCCTTGGAGCTGATGCTGGGTCCTGAGTATCTCAGTCCTCCGTCAGCAAACTCTTCAGTACTGCTGCCTTGGGGGAAGAGTGCTCCCAAGCTGCTTCTACTGTAGTACTGCTGTCAGAGATCTCAGATGGTTGCACTATTTCTTGGGAAGCCATTAATCTTCTTGAGGTCATTGCTGAACAGGGAAGCTGGGCTTTCAGAATTACTCCTTCCTTCCCATTTTCACATTCCAGTTCTCCACGGCTGATGGAAGCTGAACTCCTTAGGCTGGAGAGGTACCCATGCTCCTGCTGGCACTGGAGACCAGCGCAGCACTTCCAGTCCTCTGCATGCCTGCACACAGCTGATCCAGCATCCTTCTGGAGCAGTTCTAAATTGGTGGCAGATGCTGCCCTCAAGGGTGGGATCTCCACAAGCTCTGCTTCTGAGGAGACATAAGAGCATCCCCTGAGATGGTGAGGGCTGAGACAGCCTTTTCCCACAGGGTTTGCCTGCCCAGGTGGAACAAAACCCATGCACATCACCCCTCTTCTCCATTTTGTTATCCAGCACAGTAAGGCTCAGTCAGAGCTCTGGCTTCAGGTACATGAGCAGGAGAAAGAAAGGACTGGAAGATGTTTTCAAGCTGCCTATAATGTAGTAGCCTTGAGCACACCTGGTCCATGAGTGGGGCACACAGGGGCAGCAGTGGGAGGGCAGGGAAGGAACAGACAAACGCTGGGCACTGCAAGCATAATTGCTGGCTTGCCTTTAGGCAAAGAAATTGCTCCTGCCATTCCCACTGGGGCTGGTTCGCTGTTGCTGTTCTTATCTATGATGTTCATCGGGCTGCAACTACAAACCTCCTTTGTCCAGGAAGTCATCTGAACCCTGTGTCTCCTCCTCCCGCCCTCAGCTGATGATGGGAAAAGGGACAATGCACATCCGCCTGTCAGGACAAGGGAAGCTGTTCTGCCAAACTGGAAATCTAGCCTGAGAAAGGGGAGAAGGAAACCTGAGGCATTGAAATCAGCACTCCACCTATTGCAGGTGCCCTATGGAATGCTTATGTACCTGCAATCTGGCCTCTCGGGTTAGGTTCTGAATTTGTTAGCGGGCATTCTGTGTGTGTTAAAGCACTCGGTTCACAGCATCACACTTTTCATGTGCAAAGACCCTGCGACCCTGGGATCTAAGCCCAAAATTGAAAATATGGGGCCTGCTGACAAAACCACTCATGTCCTTCAAGGTTTCCAGCAAGCCCCTTAAATTCTCCAGGCCACATTGCTTCTTTCTTCTTCACCTCATCATCTTCAAAAGGGAACTATACTAACCTACCTTAAATAATGTTATTTTAAGCATCTCGCTTATCATTTTCTGAAGGAAAATAGTACATGTTTTATTGAAGCCCAGTTGCATATTTTTTTAGTAAGGGTTTAATATTTAATGTTGCCATTTTGCAATCAACACCATGCAGAATTAAATCCACACTTTTGTGAGTGAACTAATAGTTCAGATTCCTTATTTAGCTCTTAGCTAACTGAAAAATAGACTTCCTTTTTAATTTAATATTTGGCACTTGTATGGTTCAGACTAAAGAGCATCATTTCATTTTTGCTTATTCCAGTTAAAACCAATGCACAGTTCACAGGCTGTAAATAAGCAGGGCTGTGAACAAAGGCTGAGATCCAGTCTACAGTAAGAATGGACCAGATAAATAAGGAGTGGTACAGCAAAAGCCTTGCTACTCCCAATGAGCTGAGGCATATGGAAGCTTGCCCAAAATAGGAGCAAATGAGTGGCAGGGCCTGGCTCTGAACTGCTGTAATCAGTAGAATGTTCTATTTTTGATAACTTCCTTGTCTTCTCTGTCCCTTGACACCCCCATCCATTCAGAATTTTTTAGCATATATAAGCATATATATTTTTTAGCATACATACATTTTCTGCTTCTTTTGGGCCAGCTAAGTTTGGAGTACCTGAAGTTAAGGAGTTGGAGTAGGCCCAAACGGACCACAGGTGATGGGAAGAAGGGGCAGACAAAATGACTTCTTCTCATTCCTGATAAGTTATTCTCTTTGGATTGCTTATTCTCTTTTGTCTTACCTGAATACAAATACTACATATGAAGTAACAGAGCTGCCACAGGGCATAAGGTATTCTTTCAAGTAGCATAGTCTTGTAGCGGGAATGCAAAGCCGCGGGAGTCACAACTATGAAACAGTTAACGCTTTCAAATGTAGTTCTGTGGCCTTCTGAATTTACAGGAGAAAGGCCAATTCTGGCCAAGTTTTCAGGAGCACCGGGTTAGTTGGGAAGTTAAATAGCCATCTTTTCTCTAGCTATAAAGTGGTATAGATCAGTCTTAGGTGAAAGCTTAGCCATATTGTGAAATACTGTTCAATAGGCACTGATGTAGCCTGGTCTTTGTGTTTAAATGAGATGTTGTGCAAGAGTTGCTATTTGTCCTCTTTTATGTCTAGATTTAGCAGGCCGAGGAATGTCTCTCCTCCTTTTTTCCACATCTTTTCAGTGCCGCAGCAGACCTGAATGACTTGTTCCAGTGAATATGTAATCTTAGCAATGCTAAGGAGGACCAGTCTTCCATCACGTGGTACCTTCGTAATTTGTCTGAAACTTTACTCTTCTGAGTCTAAGTCCTAGGGAGTTTGTTACCTCTACTGTTAAGCATATTGAACGCATGCATTCCTTTATGAATACATAAAGGATGGTTCTCCTTCCCT
>JAVHNF010038689.1:0-18039 GCA_034783455.1 Micropsitta finschii
GGGGTTTGACTAGATGATCTTTTGAGGTCCCTTCCAACCCGTGGGATTCTGTGATTCTGTGATTCTGTGAAAGGCTGGATGAGGCTTTGGGTGGAATGGTTTAGTGTGAGGTGTCCCTGCCCTTTGCAGGGGGTTGGAACTGGATGATCTTAAGGTCCTTCCCACCCCTAACTATTCTATGATTCTATTTCAGTTTATTGTTTTGTTAATCAATAAGTAAGTAAAGAGATGAGCTACTTAATACTGCAATGAACTTTTCCCTTATTAGACTTGTGTAGGCCCAGTAGTAATCTCTGCAAATGCAGTTAGAGAAAACATTATAGCATTAGTTCATCCTAGTAGCTTATCAGAATATCAGCATTATCAAAATCTTTATGCTTTCCCAGCATTTTTCTCCCTTTATTGTTTCTATATTTAGAAGAAATACCAGTGTGTCAGGACAGTAATCAGTTGGCCAGTGTTTTGTTTTTGAAAATATTCCAAAAGGTTTATTTTCCTACTGGTTTCTGTTGTTGGGTAGGTGCACTAAGATACCCTTATCTCTGCCTAGGATGCAATTACATCTGAAATTCAACTCAGCAACTTCATAGCTAGAGCCCTAATTGCTGAGATTGGAAATGTTATCTTGATTATAAATTTAGATATTTCTGCCAATCCACTCGGCTGTTAGTTTTCTCATTTTGCATGTAACTGCGTCTTAATGTCTTTCTAAACTCCAGAATTATTTCATTTCCTTCCTATTTCTTACTCCTGTTCAAACTGTGATCCCAGTGTGATAACAATGGGAGAAACTCCCAGACCTTTCAGGAACTAGAAGTTTTGCTAGCCAGCATTGTCTTTAAATAGAGGATTGGCTGTGCCCCTCCCTAACCTTTCAGCTAATGATTACAGTCACATCTACTGTGTTTGTTTTCAGCACATATGTTTGTAGTAATAATAATCAGCTAGCTCTCCAGCACTACTGTGCTTTTGTCCAGTTAAAAGTATCCAACATGAAACATCCTGTTTGATTAAAAGCACATAATGAAAAGGACAGATGTGTATTGCTGGTATAATTGAAGGATCTTTTTCTGTCAAATTTATTTTCAGATTATTTTTTATGAAACCTCAGTAGCAGGAAAAAAAAAGAAAAAAAACCCAAAGTAGTTAATCTATAAGATGTCTCTAATACAGATCTCATCGCTTCAGGGAAATGGTTATCTGAATAGCCCTTGGTTATCGTGTAAGCAGAAAGTACCAGGAAATGACGTTTCTTCTGTAGAAAAGTAGGCCAGCTGTGCTTGTTTTGGATCTCCCCTGTTGTTTTCCATGTGGAAAATTTGAGGCAGAAAGGCTGCGCCTGTCCCTTTATTAAAAATGTTACATGGCTACACGGGGCTCACCGTCAAGCTAGTGTGAAAGAAGCTCTTGTCAGCGAAGCCATTCATCTTAATTCCCCTTTGCATTCCAGCTTTGCCTAGGAAGTGCAAATGCAATTATGATTTGTGACCTTAGAGATATGACTGTTTTCTTATGTTTCCACTGAAGGTGGTGAGGTTGAGAAAACTGGCTCAGCAGATTGCGAACTGCAAACAGTGCATTGAGCGGTCGACATCCCTCATCTCTCAGGCTGAACAGTCACTGAAGGAGAATGATCATGCTCGCTTCCTGCAAACTGCTAAAAATATCACTGAAAGGTAAAGAAGGTGTCCTTTCAATAAATAGAAGAACCTCAGTTTAAAGCAGACAGGTTGTCATAGTTGCTGTATTGTCTTGTCCCACCACAGATGTGGTCAAAGGCAGAAGATTAATAGACGCATTCCCTCAAAACACTACTTTGTGCTGCACCAGAGTGGGAAGGACCTTACCGTAGTGTTAAATCAAAACATTTCTTTGAAAAGAGGATCAGTCAAAGAAGGTTGCGAAATGAGTCAGAACAGTAATAGCATGTACAAAGGAAGGAGGTTGCCAAGCAGATGTCTGGTGCTAAACACACAACAAAAAAACAAACAGGTTTCTGGAGGCTGAAATCTGTCAGCAAGTACACTCCTTGGAAGAAATTCTCAATTACCTTAATGGATTCATATTCTTCACAAAATAATGAGTGGCAAGGTAATGGGATGTGTAACATTAGGAACCAGCAACATGACTCTCTGAGGGAGCCCACTCAAACAGTTGGAGATTCAGCAGCCTGAGTGTCCGGAAGTTATGTCAGCTGCTGTGTTGAGTCCATGGGTGCTTCTAGGATCCCAGCTTCTCTTCAGCAAACCAGATATATCAAGGAGTGAAAAACAAGGCAGCAAGTCTTTCCAGGAATCTGTACTTCAGAAAATTTGGTCTGGTTTTCAGTGCAATGCTGCAAAGGCTGAAACATTATACTGAATTTCAGCAGTATTTTCTGAAGTAAAAATGGTCAGTTGGAATTATCAGCCTGCTCAGCCACCAGTCAGGGAAAAAAAAAAAAAAAAAAAGAATGTATCTGGATAATGAAGAAAGAACTATGAAAATTGTGCTCATTCATTCAGCTGGTTTTTTTATCTCTGGGTTCACATTATATCTTCACATTGTTCAGCCAATTTTCAATGACTTTGAAGCATGAAATTCCCTGCTTTTATTATTTGCTCTTCTCTCACTTACTCTGAAGTGCTATATGCAGATTCTCTGGATACAGGGTTTCGACAAAGCTATTCAATGCAATTTATAAATAAGCCAGCAACACTATGTTGCTCATTACAGATTCAGAAAATTGAAAATCTGTTGAGAAGAGCATAGCAAAGGAAGAGAAGGTAAGGCAAGGCAATGGATCACATGTGATCTGTCAGATTTAGATCTTGGTTTATATTCTGTCGCCATGGTACATTGTGGCATCCCAACTGAAGCTGATAGTAAAACTACCATATAAGTATGCCAAGTAAAAAGCTGAAGGTTCGGGAGTCTGCCCTTTTTCAATATTCAGGGGAACAAGCAGTAGGGCAGAAACATGCAGAGACACAAAGCTTTGTAACTTACTATTGGCGAATATAAACAAAAGCTCCATTTTGAACTTGTAAACATGAACAATTGCATCATAAATACAGTCACAGTAGAGACACTTGGAGTGCAGACATGAGATCAGCTGACATATATGCCCAATCAAATCTAATTCTTGACTATCACAGATTGCTGTCTGTAACGAGATGGCTGTGAACACCTTGAAATTCAAAGAATCATATCAAGCGGTGAATAAAACTGGGAGGGAAAACCACCAAATGCTTGTAGACAAATTGCAAGAGGAAAAAGAGTCTAAGTCTGATTAATAAATTATTGCCCACGTGTAATCCTCTGAGTTGTCATGTAGTGAGCAATATTTTGTTCGCTTCTAGAGTGCTCATGTAACAGTCTCTCCAGGGCTCTGAGCTCCAGCAGCTAAAACAGTCTCCTGAAATTATGCTCATTGCGTTTCTTCATCCACATATTTCAAAGTAATTGCCGTATAATATTCTCTGTTGTAAGCACAACAGGTAACTATGTAAGCAAAGACATTACATACACTACAATGATTTAGTTTGTGCATTATTTACAGTAGGTGAAACACATTTATCCTGTAAAAACCATTTCCAACCAAGTACAGTGTCAGAGCAGGCAGAATTACAAGAGGAAATTCAATCCTCTAAACCCAACATGGTGACGTGGTGCCTGAAACTGCAAGCTGTTGAGCTCACCAAAAACTGGCTTTAACACATATACTCACAGTGCACTATTTGTGTAGCCCCAAACACCAGTTCAGAAGGGCCTAGTGATATGGTCTTCTTATATGTGCTTTATGGGCATATACAAAGAAGCTCTTAATCTTAGATACCTTCTGCTGGCTTGTCAGTAAGGCTTTTGTTAATTTTGCAGAGGTGTGCATCACCCTGAGTTTGCCCCAAGACAGGCCCTGCAAGAAATGGATGTGTTTTTTTTCCTACTAGATGTAAAAATTCCATAGTGTAATTGCAGAAAAACTACTGGGGGAGGAGGGAGAAAAAAAAAAGAAGACATGAAAGAGTTCAAGGAATTTTTCCCTCTAAATACATGGGGCAAAAAGCACTTCAATTATCCTGTCTAAAAATACCCAACCAAAATATTTTATCTGTACTAGGATCTACTTCAAACTGAGTTCTGCAACCACAGCTGCAAGAGAACAGTGCTGAAAACTGTAGAACAAGAATTATTGACTAGGAAACCTCCTCAGCACAGTCTGTGAAAGCTATGCTGAAGACAATGGGATGTGCTGCTCAGTTTTTTACTTTCCTAACTGTATTTTCCTAAAATACTACACATGAAAGATATGGAAACATAGCTCTTGGTAAGCGTTTGGCCTAGTAGCCAAATTTGAGCCCTGTCTACAGGGAAATAGTGTAATTTGCGAAAAATGTTAATTAAAGCAATCAAAATATTTTGATCTGCTGTGTCATGAGTGACACAAAATGGATATGGATTGTGTGCACGGTTGTATGTTTACCTCCAAACTGGAACAAAGTTCTGTGGTATAACGTGAGGTCTAATAATCTCTTTGCTTAAATGAACCAAACTTGCTGTAAACATACCCAGTATCCAGCTCTCCAGTAACACGTATTTTGAGATACCAAGCTGAAGGATCTGAAAAATCAATCCATCCTAGTGGCTGTTTTCTTGTGAAAGCTTGTCTCTTTAAATTATTCCATCTGGACAGACAAAAAATGGATGTCACTCCTGAAATTAAGTGGGCAAGGAAACTTTTCAGTTTTGGAGGAAATGCTAGTATGCACACATGCTTTGCAGGGAAAAGCCTTTCAAAATAAGCTGTGCTGATATCTGCTTGTTTTATGTCTCCCCTGTGCTTTTGAAGTTAACAGCAATGTGCTGTGCTGAACAGCTGAGGAGGTGCAGGGATCTGCACCAAGCCTTTGGGACAGGAGTGCCAAAGAATGCCTGGCGCAAAAAGCCGCTTGGGAAAATAAGGGTTGGGAGAGATTCAGAATCTCCCAGGATTGCTTAAAACACATATAAAAATGGTGCTACTTTGTTTCAGTGGGTGACTATAAGGGACAATTCAAAGTATATTGTTGCTTTATCAGTATTTTGTTAAAAACTGATAGGACACTGCATGTTAGGAAAAAGCTAAGTAGTAACAGATTTTTACTGGAGATACTGCTTGCAAAAATAAATGGCAGGAGAAGCTCCTAACTTAAATAAAATACATGTAAAAGTTTTTTGCCAAGCTTCTTAAGAAGTGATAGCAATCATAATGGTCAGGTCCTACCTTGATGTAGAAGTTACTGTCTTGAATGCTGAAAGACATCTTCTTTTCATTATAGGGTTTCCATGGCAACTGCATCCTCCCAGGTGCTAATTCCTGAAATTAATCTCAACGACACTTTCGATACCTTCGCACTTGATTTTACCAGGGAGAAGAAATTGTTGGAATGCCTTGATTATCTTACAGGTAATCTTTTTCTCAAGGTGCTGCTAACATATGTTCCTCTCAAAATAGAAGTGATTGGATCTTCATTTCCTTCTGTGGTCAGTTAACTTTGGCTGACTGCCAGATGCCCACCATTCACTCTCTCACTCCACTTCCTCAGTAAGATGGGATGAGCAAATATGATTAAAAGCTTGTGGACTGAGATAAAGACAGGGAGATCATTCCACAGTTAATGCTATAGGCAGAACAGACTCAGCTTGGGGAACATTAATATAATGTACTGACAATGGACTTCTCCATTGTGGGTCCCCATGGGCCATGATTCCTGCCAGAAAACTTGCTCCTGCATGGACTGCATCTCCTGCAAGGCTGCAGCTTCCTCCACAGCATATCCACCTACTCGAATGTGGGTCCTCTACAGGCTGTAGTGTGGATATCTGCTCCACTGTGGACCTCTGTAGGCTACAACAGGACAGCTTGCCTCAACATGGTCTGCACCACAGGCTGCAGAAGAATCTCTGCTTTGGTGGCTGGAGCACCTCCTCCCCTCCTTCTTCATGAACCTTGGTGTTTGCAGAGCTGTTTCTCTTGTATTTTCTCACTGCTCTTTCTCTCAGCTGCTGTAAAACCTCTTTTATCCTGTCTTAAATATGTTGTCACATTGGCATTACCAGCATCAGTGATGGGCAGCAGTGGGTCTGCCTTAGAACTGGCTGTGTCTAATATGGGATCAGCACTGGCCATTTCACACAGAAGTCGCCACTGCAGCCCAACCACCACCAAAACCTTTCCACATAAACGCAATGCATTTTCCCTCTTAATCCTGGATATATTACCTCCAGCAGCCCCAGAAAGTCCCAGAAAACATTAGGTGCTACAGAGCACAACTAGGATGCATTTCCTACCTCCTCTCCTTACATTCCTCCCCACTGAGAGTGAGAAATGGTTAAATGCCACTACAGCAAAATGAAATGAAGGAACAGCTGGAGCTCAGCCTGGAGCAGCCAGCGGAGGGAGTGCAGGGACCAAATCCCATTTCCCAGGGGACAGATGTTCCACATGTTACCCTTTCCTTTGGGGCTGCCTCCCTGCTGAGGCAGATTGCAGCCTGGCAGATTTCACATAAGCAACCAGGAGCTGCTCAAACAATTAACATCAAGGGCTCAGCACTGAAGGATGTTTTCTCATGCCAGTGACACTGTGTACTGTACTGCACCACAGAACTGGAGGACCTCTTTGTGTCTGGGAGTAGAGAGCACACCGTGTGCTCTGTGCCAGGGTGTGGGGTGAGATCTCCACAGAGCAGAGCCCCAGCTCATTTGTCGGAGAGCTTTAGCCTGAAGAAGCCGGCAGGTTTAGACACTAAGGCCTGAGTAATGTGCCATCTTAGGTATATAATGACTCACACAAAGATACAAATTACTGTAATTTAGGCTGTTTTGATTTCAATGCCAGAATAGAACAATTCATTCCAGTTCAACTGAAAACAGAAGAGAGACAGGGTAGGTTTTCATTTTGCAGGATCTTTAAGCATCTGCTGTTAACAGCGAGAATGTGCAATGAAAGTCACAAAGCACTGTTTGAAAAACACTTGAAAACATTTCCTGGACCTATTCTCTTTGCCCAGTTTGCAGGAGATATACCTGTGTTATTTCAGCAGAATATGAGAACATGGAAACTCCCCATTGCCAGCCACTGGATCTTTTCCATTCAGAGGTCTGACTTCTGGCTTCAGAGGAAAGGCAGAGAGAGCTTGGGTTTTCAGCCTGCAGAAGAGAAGGCTTAGAGGAGACCTTATTGTGGCCTTTCAGTACTTAAAGGGGGCTTATAAGAAAGATGGGGACAGACTTAGTAGGACCTGTTGTGATAGGATAATGGTTTTAAACTAAAGAAGGGTAGATTCAGATTATATATAAGGAAGATTTTTTGTTTTTACAAAGAGGGTGGTGAAACACTGGAGCAGGTTGCTTAGGGAGGTGGTAGATGCCCTATCTCTGGGAACATTCAAGGCCAGGCTGGACAGGGCTCTGAGCTACCTGGTCTGCTTGAAGATATCCCTGCTCATGGCAGGAGAGGCCTAGAATACATGACCATTAAAAGTCATTCCAACCTAAACTACTTAGTAAATAAGTGAACAGATGAATACTGGGAAGACCAAGGCTGTCTGCATGCACAAAGCAGTACCCTCAGTGCCTAAGAGACCTGTGAGACCTTGCCATATCTAGTGTCAAGAGACCTTAGAGACCTTGCCATATCTGAAAGAGAGATTTTATCTGCAAGAAATATCTGTATCACTGTGTAACTGGTGAATACAATTACTGTTTAACACATACTCAAGTAAATAATACATAACAATAATGTGGTGAGAGTCATTTGAGCTTTTTATACAGTACCAGTGAAATGTTATGATGTCTGCCTCTCCCCAAAGTCTACTGGAATTTTGCCACCATGCTGAGTTTTCACCACCAAAATTACAAAAAGCCAAGGAAATTAAAGGAATTATTAATAAAAGTCCAGACTTATTTGCCCTAACCTAGGAATTTTCTGGTAAAATAATCAGTCTCAGCTTCCTTTATAGTCAAAGAAGAGAAATAACCACCTCATTTTAAGGCACATATATATCAGGTCAGTTCACTCCATTCTGGAGGTGCCTGCTTCTCCCTGTTGACTTCAGACAGATGCTAGACAGACTCATTTAAATAAAGATAATTATGCTTTAGATCTTTAAAGTTATACAAGGTGAATTCTACCTAGTAGTCTATTCTCACACTCCCCAGGTGTTCTCCCCTTTATATATCATATGGGAATACTACCAGCCTAACTGCTATACACTACAGAAAATGAAGGTTGTATCTGTGCCAAAACAAAGGGTTATCTTGCTAAAAGGATCCTTTCCATGGCCCATCATGCTGGCTGTGTCATTTACCCAACTTCTTTTCTGCCTTCGTCATACCTCATCCATATTCTTGAAAAATTGCTTAAATTGCAGTCTAAGGAATCTTGCAAGCGTATCTAGCAGTTTAATTGTTTTTTCCTAATCTACCAATTTTATCCTTGCCCTTGATACCCAGTGAAGAACAGTTTTAGTTGGCTCTGTCTTCGTGCTTTTTTCTTGATGTTAATAAATAGCATATTGCTGCAATGACGAAATCCAAACGATGTGTCTAAATTATCTGAGCACAAAATACAGCCTATGCAGACAGCTAAAATACATTTATGTAAATATACGTATATACGTAATGTATATGTGTAGTCCCAATGGTTTAATGCTCTTCATTATCCTTTATTGTTGCTCAGAAACACTGGAGGAAGATTTATTTTACCCCTTTTGGATTGGTGCCTGGAATCTTCATAGATCTTAAACTGAAAACTTTGTGACAGAGTGAATTGGCCTTTACTTTTACCATGTTTCACAGTTAAGTAAAATTAAGACCATTTCTAAGTCTTAGTGGTACAGCTATGTTGTGAATTAAGTGAAGAAGCCTATCTTATATAGAGTCTATGATCTTTACTGCTTCTGAACAAAACGTCAAAGCCTAAATTCCAGCTTCGTCCTCTCTGCTGCTACTTGTCTTTGAAGCAGCTGACCTTGACTGTCTTGTGGAGATTTTCTTCTCCTTTGCTTCTTCCCAGTGCTTCCTCTTTTAGATTGTCTTCATTCTCCATCTCCCTAACCCCACTCTTCAATGTGACACATTGAAATTTGCATCATTCTTCCTTCCTAGGCTATTTTCTTCCCAAATATAAATTTAATTAGTTTGTGCTTATCATTTACACAGCTGTCTGTCAAAAGCTTCTACTATCCAAATGAAAATCTCCAAATTCTCTCTGAAAGTTTCCAGACATTGAAATGTCAAGCTTAGTATATTAAAACAATACCCTTAATCTTCCTCTGACTTCTGTTCTCTGTATATATAGCCTTGATGTCTTTTGAAAACTTTCTTATCTTGCCAGTTGCTCAAGCTCTTCATCTGGAACTCATCTTTTCCTAAACATATATCTAGCTACATTCAAGCAATGCTTATGACTTGCAAACTCTCTGCACAATATTACTGACATAAAGACTTCTTTTATCCATTGTGAATCAAAAATACTTGTTCTGTGTCTTAATACTTTGAAATCAATCGCAGGAACATCTATTCTTTGACCTTGAAATTTGTCCTTCTTCAGAAATCCCATCTGAAACTATGATAAATTTTCTTCAACCATTACTTTAGCTATGACTGCACAAAGAAATATGTATTGCCTAGCATATGCCAGCAGATTTTTCACATGGAAACAACTTCATTCTGGAAATCGTTTACAATCTGTCATTCCCCTTAACTCTTTCAGTATTGGAAGATCAAAAACTACCTCCAGCCAGCACAGTCTCATGCTTTGGGTATCTCTTCTCATTCTGTTCTTCTTGAACAGTTCTGGTCTACCAAAAGCCTATGTCCAGATGGTTGCATGACTGAGCTGTCAAGTGCCAACTCATGCATGACATGTTACTAATACATCAAATTTGTATACACATCTGATGTAACTGTGGCTTTCAAATTCTGTCATGCTGGCTCAGTCCAGTGTGGAGACAGTAATGAACAGCTGAGAGAAGTTCAGAGCAGTTTGCTCAACTCCCTCGTGTTCATACCAGCAAGAAGATGGCTTAGATCTTCCTTTTTCACTCAGTTTCAAAAACCGTAAGGAGCCCTTACAAAGTCAATCACCCCATGACAGCAGGGAGGTGGAGACTGAGCAAACAAAACAAAATTGAGGTTGTTTTAGTCAATCTTTGCGACTCTGTGACGAGAGGATGTAGATATAGTCTCAACAGCCACCCAGGAGCTGCTGGATTCATGCAGGGATTCACCAGTGAGAGGTTGCAGCTTCCCTAAACTGTGTCTCAGGTGTACAGACCATGTGTCTGCTTTAGAGCAAAAGCCATGCAGATGACATTGAAAGGAGAGCTAGGCTGACCTGGCTGAAAGGGGGAGGTATGCTTACAAGGTCAGTTAATGCTGGGAGCAAATTTTAAAAACTGCTTTTCAGATATTAATTGCTGCCTTTCAGGCACTTCGTATGTGGTTTCTGACTTTTTAAGTGTGCCTGTGAAGTTTTGAGTCAAAGTCATACAAATGAACTGAAACAGCCTTTAGCAATGATTTTCTCTCTTGTAACAGAGTGTTGATTCATGAATACAGGTGGATGAAAGTAAGACTGACTGAAGCATTCACCAGTCTCAGATACTTGCCCTGATCCTGTATGGAGTCTGTCATCCCATGACCAAGGAGATTTATAGATGTTAGAAAGCAATTCATTAAACCACTGTGCCTTGCTAAGTCTGCTAGCACTGATTCCAGTTTCCCTCACCGCAGAGTGCTGTAAATTTGGAGTTTTCAAGAGCTGCTTCACTTTTTTCAGCTCTCCCAGACACTGAGTAGGAGTCTGTAGACAGGAGGCTGCCAATAACTGAGATTATTGACAGCTTCTGTTGTCAAATTTCAGTCTTGTTTAGTGCTCAAGTGCTCTGTTGTGACCCTGAAATAGACTGGAAAGGCTCAGGGGCAGTCACTGTTTCTCCACCAGGAAACAGGACTGACTGGTAGATATAAGGCTTTCTGTATTCCATTGCTGTGCTGGAAGCATGCTGGGCTCCCCCTTCCCAGGCAGTGGTGGAGCACACACGAGTCAAGGCCACGCTGGCGAAGTTGTTGGTGCAGCCTTGGCATTGCTTTGGAGTCTCTGTAGAGCTTTCCCTGTGGTATCTGAGCTCTGTAAATCGGCACTAGTGAATTTGATAAGCAAATCGCACCCTATCAAATGTAATAATGACGATAACCGATTAAGGTCAATCTCTTTAATTACATTACAGTTTTACTCTCTCTGAATGTGTATATACTGTGGAAGGATGAATTTGGCCGTCAGACTTCTATATTATTTTGAAAGTCATACTAAAATATTTGCATGTTGACTTCCCTGCCTGTCTGCAGGAGAAGCAGGTGTATTTCAGTTTATTCTGAGTGGTTTATGAAATGGGTGCTGCTAGAGAGCTGATTTTCATGCAGTGTTGTCTTAGGTGGGTGTGGGTTAATCACAAAAACAAGTGAAAAGAAATCCTGCTTAGGTCAAATATCTTTTTTTTTCTGTCATTCTTATTACATGAAGGCCTGTAAATCTCCAGCCATAAGGCCAGACAGGTGTACCTGTGAAGAAAGAACATAGGCTGTCGTTTTCAAAGGAGCTGAAGACACATAGGTGCTATTGAAATGCAGTTTGCAGTTCATTAAACTTTTCAGGAATTGTTGCTTTCCATAAATTAATATTTATTATCTGTGTTGCAGTAAAGACAAGTACATTTCTCAGGTAAAAGGTTTTGCTCTGTTAGGTGCAGGAGGTGACTGAAGACTAGTTGGATACTAGCACACAAAGAAATGCGTTCCCTTGTATATTAGCAATTTTTTTTCTCCCTTTTTTTCTTTTGCCTTTGAAGGACAGGCAAAATACGAAAGTGAAACCTCAGCTTGAGCGGGGCATGGGGCAGAAGCTCCAGTGATTGTTCTGCTGGGTACGTTTTTGAAACACAGCCGATAAGACCAATACAGTGCTGCATAGCTCTCAGAACAGTTTGTTGGCCTCAGTTAGAACACAACCTCTAAGCTCCAGCACTAATCTTTCCTGAAGATTGGGGGGTGGGGGGTTTCTCCTTTTGTTAATATTCCCCTAATATTCCCCTCCTGTTCTTATTTTAGTTCATTTCTCTCTGTCTCTTTGTTAATACCCATCAGTCCCAAGGATTCCTCTGCCTCGTTAAAAAAAAAAAAAAAAGAAAAACAAAGGCAAGAAAGAAGACATGGATAACTTTCTGTGCTACAATATTTAGAGCATCACAAATCATGCCATACCATGAAACACATTTGAACATTTCCTTATGCCACTTGGTTGAAAGAGGCTGCTTGGAAATGCATCTGCACTTTAATCCTTGGGAACATACATCAGTAAACCAGAGACATGAGCTATAAAAATTCTTAGTGGAAAGTAAAATAGATGTTTCATAAAAATATGATGTTGCGAAAGTAAAGGTGGAATTCCTTCATAGGGACTGTTTTTGAGATGATTCCTTGTGACTCACAGAAGTTAAAGTACTGGCAGCAAAAATACAATTCGAAGTAGCATTTTTGTTTAATACAGGCATATTTTGGTTGTTTCAGCTTGAGTGCACTCTTTCCTCATTCTTTGGCAGCTGGCAGGAATACTATTAGGCACAAGGATTTTAATTTATTTTTTTTTTTTATTATGGTGGCATGTAGGGAAGATAATTAGGAATGAAGCTCCCTCTGAAACAAGCATGCAGGAAGGCTCACCAGTTGTTCAAAGAAAAACTCATTGGTTTTTTATTTAGGTGTGTGGCTTTGTAAAAAATGCAGACAAGGAAAATTTAGACCTAAGAAGTTTGCCTCAGGTTTCATTTCTTTAAATAGGTCTTTAAAACAAACCTGTGTGTTAATACGGGAGAAGAATGTACAACTCAGGGATCTTACTTCTTGATTAAAAAAAAAAAACCAAAAAACAAACAAACAAACAAAAAAATCCCCAAACCCAACCAACCAACCAAAAAAAAACACCAGAGGGTTAACTTTTAATTAAAGTGCTTGGATTATTTTCTAAAATTATCTAGCTAATCAGCAATGACGTTGAAGATAAGGTTGTAATAGTCCTACAGTCATGATGTTATGATAAGAAATCTTAATGTACGGCTGAAAAAACTGGAGTTGTAAAGTCAACAGGAATTTATGCATCTGTATCAGAAAGGGTAGCTATGAAATAATAAATAAAAATGAACTTGTAGAGAGGAGAAGGTTGAGCATAAAGTTTTTGGAAACTTCCCCAAAATTCTATTTTCTAAATACTGTTTATGCTACTCTCTGATAAGATAGGCTAGGCAAACACTACTTTCAAGTCAATAGTGAAGAGTGTTGACTCTCCCTCTTGACATATGCATCAATGAAACTTTGATAGTTTTGGTATCGTGGTCAGAACAATCCTAGAAATAGTAGCATGTCAGTTGTACGCATTTGATCACAGTTTAATGTGACCACAATCATCACGTGTGCTACAGCATCTAAAACTAAAGCTACTTTAATACAAAACATTTCCAAAATCTGGAGTTCCTAGGTGGCTATATTGATAGTAAAAATTGCTTTGCTACAATTTCTTAATAACCAAAGTTGCTACTGGAATAAGCAAAAAGGATTTGAAAATTGATTTGGATGCCATAGCTACAAACTCATACATCAGATGCATCCCCTAATCTCAAGTGAGAACATAAATATTTTACAGATTGTGTCAGTAAGCCTCCTCTGTTGTATTCGCAGCTCCCAACCCACCCACCATTCGAGAAGAGCTCTGTACAGCTTCTTATGATACCATTACTGTCCACTGGACATCAGATGATGAGTTCAGCGTGGTCTCTTATGAGCTGCAGTACACCATCTTCACTGGACAAGCTAATGTTGTTAGTAAGTATAAACATCTCTTTTCTAGTTCTGTTTCCTTTTTGTTTCTCTGTAAAGCAAGCACCTTTAAATATAAATTTATGTCAAGGACAAAATGAAAAAATATTTTCTGGGAAGATTTAATGACAACATTTTAAATTCAAACCAACAATATTTTCAAAAGAATTTCAAATTTAGAATTAATCCAGTTAAGATTTCTTGTGTCTTTTTTTGGAAGTGCTATGTTGTGGGAGTTTTCAAAGACTGAAACCAGCACATATTCCCAAAAGCCCAAGTATTGTCTGTGTTAACAGGACTCGTCTCTTGTGTCCTAGGTCCCTGTTTGCAGATGTAGCAGGGACAAAGACCTCAGTTCCTTTGTTTGGGCAAGTCCAGGCACTCGAGAGCCTGTGTTGAACCGGTCATTAGTCAGAACTGCAGCCCCATTGTCATTTAGATAAGCTTCACACCTGGACCTTTGTCACGAATACAGCTTAAGTCTTTCCCTCTGATTTTTACGCTACAAAGCACTGGTATCAGTATACTTTAAGGCAGCAAACTTCAGTGGAACAACAATTAATATGGTAACTTTGTTCGACTTGTAATTACATTAATAATCATTGCTTTATATTTGCATTGCAGCACATTTTTTATTAAATACACTCCCCGTTTTGAATCTGTGGCTTTCCTTAATGAACAAACTTGCTGATTATTCCTTGGATTCTTTTGTTGTTAAATAACTATTCCTCCAAGAAAAAAGATATTTTCTAATCTTTGGACAGGAAGTCAGCATTTCTGGGTTCAGTGCATAGTGATCACTGATTATGAATTTAACTTCTTCCTGTTCCCTGTATGTTTAATGGGAATACCACTAACACATATTTGCTTTGTGAAACAAGGATCCTGAAACAAACCAAATCAATCAAAAGATGGAGTTTGTTCAGTCAATGTGCATTTAAATTGTGAATAAACAAAACCTCATTGCCACAGAGGGTTGTGGGTCTCAGTTCAAGAGATGACTAGACAGATCACACAAGAGAAATCCACTGAGAACAATGCTGTGCAGACTTCCTTCTGGCTCAGGAAGTCCCAGAGCTGTGAGCTATTGAGGTCTGCCAGATCATGGTGAGAAATGATGGCTGTGTGCTTTTCTTGTTCCTTAGCACCACCAAATACCCCAGCCACTCACTGAGCTAGACAGGCTTAGTTCTGATCCAGTGCAGAAATGTTTTTCTTCTGACAAAATTCACTGAGATACTTTGATGAAAGTCAGTGCTGCAGCCATGTTTACATACTTTATAGAAAAATGTATGATCTATGCCAATTTCAGTAATGAACCAAACTTCTGCACTGACACCTTTGTTACTGCATGCACCTCATTTTGTCACTAAACTGGAGTTATTTCTCCAAGCCATCTGAAAGGCCATCTGAAGATTCATGTGCTGGCATTTTAACACCATTTTTAAGTAGCATACTGTGAATATAATATGGTATTCAGGATTGACTAAAAAGTAAGGTGAACTATTGAAAATTTGATTAGTGTTTTGCCAAAACCTCCATGTAGTATTTCACTAAACAACCTAATTTTAAACACTGCAAAAATTAGACTGCTGGAAAGATGAAATCAACTTCAACACATGATCCTACATCTGAGTAAGCTGGATAACATAAAAGGTCTATTAATAATTTGGAACAGGTTGAAGCAAGGTAGATAAGGAAGGAAAAGCTTCTCTGATTAATCACTACTAAGCAGGCAGGACTGAATGGCAACACAGCTCATTGTTTTCTAACCATTTTTATCTATGGCTTTATGCTAGAAGATTTCATGCAAGCCAGTTACTGGCACTTTGTGTGAACACAGCAGCAGAAAGTTGTGCAATTTCCACACCTCCGTGATGTCAGGTTTTGCTCTGCTCTTACTAGTGAATACATAACAAGGTATTAATTTTTAGGCTGTATTGTAGGTTTCCCATGTGGAGGTGAAAGCTTTGATCTGCAAAACATGCATTAATTAGTCTACTTTCAGAGATGCAAGATGATAATTTTTGGGTATAGCATGAAGTGCTCAGTGTGAAGTCTGAACTTTCATTTTACTGCTTTGCAGAAATTGTGTCATTAGAAGTTTGAAGAGAGAACAAATTAACACTGTAAGAAACTTTGTTTACAAAATGCTCTGAAGACCTTAAGTCACAGTAGGAAAAAACAGAAGAGCTTGGCCCTTTTTCTTTGCTTCTGTGTCCTTCTCTCTTTCTCTTAATGTACAGCTTTTACACAAATATCCTGGCTGTTAGTTTCAATTTAATTGAAAGGTATAACGTTAACCCAAATTCTGTACATGCTTATGTAAGTATATGTGGAAACATTTTATAAATGCTGCAAAGCATTTTTTTAATCTCATTATTTAATGTGGACTTGAACACCTCCAACTTAGATGTTCCTGCCAAGTCTAACTGTTACATATCTGCCCAGGTTTCTAACGCATGAGACTCTTCCAGTTCATTCCAGCTTCCACTGTTACTGGAAATCTGCCAACTGATGTCCTGATTTTACTCAGAACACTGCTTGGGTATTTCTTTGTATTGCTGGATTATACTTTTTGTCCTTCAGAAGGGACTAATATCCCAACTTTTATAAATTACTTTACAAGATTTAGCCAAGAATATTGGAGTGTACTGTAGTAGTGTGGTTGAACATGGAGAGCTATTTCTACTGCAAATAGCACTGAACTGCAGCTTTCATGGCATCATGAACTGGTGCTAGGTGATATTTTTTTTAATCCTGTTTTAGTGGAATAGATTTTGAATTAGCAGAAGTTTGATTTATGTCATTTGCATGCTGTTGCATACAATTATCTTTTAAATTCATTTATTCCTCTGTCATATCCCAAAAATTTTCATTGGTATTGTGTGTTGCCTGTAGCAGATAATGTAAACAGGTTCATAGAGTGTCTTCAGTTCTGTGTTTTTATAGCTGTGAATTAGCCACAAGAGAGTAGCTGGAGTACTGCATTAAACCAACAAGCCTTTTTCCCCTGAGACAATAGGAATCGCTTTGCATACATACCCACCTACCGTGCTAATGGAGGCTGTTATTTTGGAATCCTTTCTTAAAACCACATAGCCAGCCTGACTGCACTTTCCACTCCTCAGTACATTTCCCCCACCAGAGGCATATATCATTCAGAGATTGCTAAGAATTCAGTAACAAAAACAAGCAATGCTATGTTTTTCTAGTGTATTTTCTATCCAACATAATCAACTATATTCTTTTTTATTAACTGAAAAATTGGAGGGTCAACATATGATGGAAAAGAGCCAAATAGAATACTTCATTTTGAATCCTATTTCCAAATGTGGCCAAACTGCTTGGCAGTGCTTGGCAGCCCTGTTCTGTGCATAAGAGCAATACAGAACTTTAAATTAAGCAGGCTTTTACTAAAGCAGTTGTTCTCAGAGTTATGCTGTTCTCACATTTGCATTTCTGAGAGGTAGCTAATCACCTACAATCTGAATATTGTAAAGGCTTTTAAAATTACTTTGTCACTATCTAGCTAGCATGCATTATAATTTCATTATCCCATTTCAATAGATTTTCAAGTATTCATTGAGCATGCATTTTTTTAACATCATGGGCTTGCTTTAGTGTGCTTCAGGAAGGTTAAATTTTAAACACCCAGTGTTTTACTGTGATACAAGATGTCTTCAAGAAAAACACATGTCTCTTCAAGCCAAAAAGCAGTAAATAATTGTTTCCTGGTAAATTTGGTTAGTTACATCGACTAAATACTAAAAGTCACTGTATTAAGGATACAGTGCATTGTCAGAACCTTGTCAGTGTTATGTGACAAGGATACTGTTCATGTAAGATAGGATAACATTTTGTTGAAGTAAGTAAGACAGTTAGGAGCCCAAGCTTCCATGAAAAACAGTTAATTTATTATTCACTAATTAATTTCTGAATAGTCTAGGTTTTGTCTGTATCTGGAAGTTTTAATTTATTAAAAATTGATTCCTTATAATCTTCAGATTGCTGTTGAGGATTTCAGTGTCTTTTAATGTCATAAAAGCAGATTTGGGATAAAGCTGAGAAAACATCTTCTTCTTGAAAAGTATATAGAGTGCATTTCTTGGGAAAAAAAAAAAAAAAAAAAAAAAAAAAAAAATG